>JBBPFD010000083.1:0-96227 GCA_038363315.1 Mugilogobius chulae
CCTATAGTTTTTACAGTGTGACTGACACTTCTGAGATCTGACGTTTTCTACTTTCAGATGCAGATTCTACAACTTCAGACGCTTTTTATGGAGCAGAAATAATCTTAAATAAATCCAGTAGTTTGACTTTGAGCTCGTTTAGTTTTCATATTTTTATCTTATCAGGTTTAATGACGTCATCCGCTTCAGCTCAAACACAACTGAACTTTTTGTGTTTTTTGTAAACTCCTGCACGTTGAGTGATGTGCTCTTGTCCTGCAGCTGATGCTCCAGTGTTTTCCCCTTCCACTTAGCCCCGCCCACCTGCGTCACATGACTCTTGTCTTGCAGGATGCTGATTGGCTGCTGGATCTGAGCTCAGACTGACACAAACAGGTGAGTTTGTTCTTGACTCCACCCACATCTCTCTACGGGTGTAACAGTGCTGTGTCCTCTGCCCTCTCACCAGGTGGTCTCTGGTCCTCTGCCCTCTCACCAGGTGGTCTCTGGTTCCGATGGGGTGTCTCGGGGGACAAACGGAGGAGGAACGTCTCGATGAAAAAGCAAAACGTGAAGCGAATAAAAAGATCGAACGACAATTCAGAAAGAACGACAAACGTACAAAGCCCGCACAGACTTCTGCTGCTGGGTAAGAACTAAACCAGGTCTAGACCAGGACTAGACCAGGACTAAAGCCACGCACAGACTTCTGCTGCTGGGTAAGAACCGGGTCTGAACCAGGTCTGAACCAGGTCTAGACCAGGACTAGACCTGGACTAAAGCCACGCACAGACTTCTGCTGCTGGTAAGAACCGGGTCTGAACCAGGTCTGAACCAGGTCTAGACCAGGACTAGACCTAGACTAAAGCCACGCACAGACTTCTGCTGCTGGGTAAGAACCAGGTCTGAACCAGGTCTAGACCAGGTCTAGACCAGGTCTAGACCTGGTCTAGACCTGGTCTAGACCTGGACTAAAGCCACGCACAGACTTCTGCTGCTGGGTAAGAACTAACCAGGTCTAGACCTGGTCTAGACCTGGACTAAAGCCACGCACAGACTTCTGCTGCTGGGTAAGAACCAGGTCTGAACCAGGTCTAGACCAGGTCTAGACCAGGTCTAGACTGGACTAAAGCCACGCACAGACTTCTGTGCTGGGTAAGAACCAGGTCTGAACCAGGTCTAACCAGGTCTAACCAGGTCTAAACCAGGTCTTTTTCAGGAGCCGGTGAATCGGGGAAAAGCACCATCGTCAAACAGATGAGGACCGTCCTTCACGTGGACTGTCTTTGCTTCCAGGTCAGAGTGAGACCTCGTCCTTTATAAACTGTCTTTGTCCCAGAGTTCAGAGTGAGACCTCGTCCTTTATAAACTGTCTTTGTCCCAGAGTTCAGAGTGAGACCTCGTCCTTTATAAACTGTCTTTGTCCAGAGTTCAGAGTGAGACCTCGTCCTTTATAAACTGTCTTTGTCCCAGAGTTCAGAGTGAGACCTCGTCCTTTATAAACTGTCTTTGTCCCAGAGTTCAGAGTGAGACCTCGTCCTTTATAAACTGTCTTTGTCCCAGAGTTCAGAGTGAGACCTCGTCCTTTATAAACTGTCTTTGTCCCAGAGTTCAGAGTGAGACCTCGTCCTTTTAAACTGTCTTTGTCCAGAGTTCAGAGTGAGACCTCGTCCTTTATAAACTGTCTTTGTCCCAGAGTTCAGAGTGAGACCTCGTCCTTTATAAACTGTCTTTGTCCCAGAGTTCAGAGTGAGACCTCGTCCTTTATAAACTATCTTTGTCCAGAGTTCAGAGTGAGACCTCGTCCTTTATAAACTGTCTTTGTCCCAGAGTTCAGAGTGAGACCTCGTCCTTTATAAACTGTCTCTGTTGTTCCACATTATCCGTCTGGAGCTTCCCCCGCTGCAGGTCTTAGTTGTAAATATAAGTTATAGTTTTACACGAATCCAGAACACATTTGTGAAGAAAAGTTTGAAAATCTTGTTCTAGTGTTTTTATGTCCCAAGTCTCTTTGTTGCCAGGGCAGATTTCTGGTGTGATGTCATCGTCGTACATTCGTAATCCTAAAAACAGTGAAGTTTGTAAAATCTTCAATGTAATGATCTAAACTTCGTTATGATGAAACGAGTCGTTCAGTCTGTCAGAGGCTCATTAACCCTCAGACTGTTCCCATAGAAACCAGTGGAATTCTGGGAGGAGTGACTGCTATAGAATGTTGGTTGTCAAACAGTGGAATATGATTCTCTTTAAATACTGTATGACATTGAAATTATAGAGGTTCTGCACTGACATCATTTAGGCTTAGCAACATTTAGAATGAGGCATTTCTTCAATGTATTTCTTTGTTGTCGTGGCAACGGCTTGTCTGCTACAAACAGTTGATGATTTACGACATTTTAACTGCAACAAACAAACTCAAAAACATCTGTTTAAGAAGAATAAGGTAATAAGTTCAACTGTGTGTGATTTCTATGTCTGATAAATGTGAGAAGCTAAAGTTTATCTGCTTTACTACAACTGTTGACTTGATTTTCTCTGTTTACATGTCAGTTACAAACCCAGTGCTCAGTAGACTTGTTGTGGGTTGAATTTGTTGTCAAACTGTAGTTTATTTTTCATGTTTTATCTGTTTATTGAACTCTTACAGTAGAAAATGTGCTTTCTCTCCATTAACTCTAATGCATCCTTGCCACTCATCATGAACATTTAGAATGTGTGAGGTCACCTGCAGAACCTCTATTGAAGTTAAAGCTGGAACTGTTCAAATCTCTTTTTTTTTTTTTTTTAAGTTTCTTCAAATTTATAACGTAGAAACAGACAGACTTAAACCAGGAGCAGTCAAAATGAGTTCTAGTGTTGAAGAAATACTTGGAGCTGATTGGCTGCTCATTTCTGCTCAAACAGAATGAAATGCAGCAGCGAAGTGAATCATTCAAAATGTTACATTTGACCTCAGTTAATGAACCACCACACTTTTAAAGAGGCATTAACACACATCAACATGTTTGTTATTTCGTCTATGATCAAATTTGACTTTAAAAAGTACACTTTTTGTAATTTGGGCCAATCTAGCAGAAAGTCTGAGGGCCAAAAATAATTGGTCCAAGAGCCACATTTGGCCCCGGGCCGCGGATTGGACATGCCTGCTCTAAACCAATCAGCTGCTGAGAAACAGACGGATTCTCTGGAGTTTGTGAATCAGTCTGATTGGACAGGTTAAAGGTCCAGATTGTGACTTTATCATAGGAACACTTCTAGAGAGAGAAAAGTGTGGTGTTGCCATAGTGACTGCGGCGGCCATCTTGCTGCTGGACTCCGACTGAAGTGAAGGTTTGTTTCTTGTTTCAGGGAGAAGCAGCAGAAGACCCAGGACATCCGCAAGAACGTGAAGGACGCCATCGTGGTACGTGGTCTTTGCTGTTCATGGGTTGATTGACAAACTTTATTTAGATTTATGTAAGATTTATACTGTCCCTGTCCCTCTCTCTCTTTCTCTCTCTCTCTCTCCTCTCTCTCTCTCTCTCTCTCTCTCTCTCTCTCTCTCTCTCTCTCTCTCTCTCTCTCTCTCTCTCTCTCTCTCTCTCTCTCTCTCTCTCTCTCTTCTCCTTCTCTCTCTCTCTCTCTCTCTCTCTCTTCTCTCTCTCTCCTCTCTCTCTCTCCTCTCTCTCTCTCAGACGATCATCACGGCCATGAGCTCTCTAGCGCCCCCTGTCGCTCTGGGAAAACCCTCAGAACCAAGCACCGAGTCGACTACATCAAAGGCATCGCTCCTCTGTCCGACTTCGAGTACAGCGAGGTCAGTCTAACACCCAACACACACACACCTACACCCCCAGGCCACGCCCCCGGGTCAGGCCACGCCCCCACATGCCCCCTCACAGACCCAGATGCCTCCCACATCGTCCTAGACTCACACAAACATAATCTCGTGTTTTGTGCTTAAAGACGCTGCAGCAGATTTACTAAAATAGACTTTTTTAAAACAGAAACAATTATTAAAAACTAACAAATCAAAGCTAAAATAGTAATGAATGTTGATTAAAATGATTAAAACGGCTCTTGTCCAATCAAACAGCGTAGCAACCGTTGCTATGTAAATAAGGCCCGTCAAATCTTGAGCTCCAAACAAGACGGTGAAGCGATGTGTCTATGGTTTATGTAAATCAGACACAGATACCTCGAAATATTGACCGGAGGAGTTGTGTTCTTTCCATTTCTAAAGCTGAAAACAACTGGAGCAGTGCAACAAGGATTAACAGTTTAACAGATAAATATATGGAACAAATGTCTGCTCAAAGGTCAAACTAATGTTTAACTAGAGCTATGGACTTACTGTTGTTAGATCTAGAGGCAAAAACACAAACTAGACCCAAGTTCTACCCACGACGAGGATATAACTGCAGAAGTTACGCTCTAAACTGCTACGTTTAGCTTAGCCTCTTAGCTTTAAGCCAACACTAGTAGCTTTAGCTCGCTAACATAGCCTCATAATGAACAATATTCTTACAATAGAGAAAAATAGAGCTTAACATATGAAAGTGAACTTACCCGGCAGTGCAAGAGCAGGACAAGGCTGTGCTGTTGTATTTGAGGAAACGTTAAAGATCATGTGTTTCTCTGATTTAGCTTGAGACCAGTAGCATTAGCCTCCATAGGAGTTATGTCCCTCTGTTGTGTATTTTAATGTTTTGAATAAATCCTCCGCTGCAGAGTGAACCTCTTCTGTCTCCATCTAGAGGAGATCACGGAAAAATTGCTTTAAAAAGTCACTAACGTGAACAGGTGTACTTCCTTCTGTCATTGAAGTCTATGGCACGCTGTCATATTTGACGGACGTAGCAACAGTAACTAAGGGGGGCGTAGCAACAGTAACTAAGGGGGCGGGGCTCGGACAAAGGTCAATTGAGTCCTTGTCAATTTCTTTTTAAATATTACCCCAAACAACTTGAAATCATTGAGTCGTTTTCATAAAAGGTTCCATTTCTTTTTAGTCAAATACATTTAGATTTCGGTGTTTTCAAAAATTCTGCTTCAAGACGTTTAGTTTTTATTATGAAGTCTTGTTGTGATTTTGGGCTGTACAAAGAAATAAAATGATTAAAAAGAAATGAATTTGTCCCGTAAGGAGCAGCTGAGGTTTGTCAGATTATATTTTAAGATTCAAAGATTGACAAAGATCGAACCCTTTTATTCTTGATCAAAATATGTTTCTGTAAATCAACTTTTGAGATGCAACGTGAGGTTTTTCATTTTAGCCTTGAGTTGGACTAAAGACAGCAGCATCTGGAGTGTTTTAAAGAGTGTAAACAGTAAATAAACCTGCTGTTGTTTGTTTATTTGTTTGTTGTTTGTTGCAGGAGTTTTTCGAGCACACACAGAAGCTCTGGGAGGACGAAGGAGTCAAAAGCCTGTTTCGAACGAGCCAACGAATATCAGCTCATCGACTGCGCTCAATAGTAAACAAACAAACACACAAACAAACAAACAAACAAACAAACACACAAACAAACAGACAGACAAACATTACTGATTCTCTGACTTAACTCTGATGTTTTCTTCACAGTTTCCTCGATCGACTGGATTCTGTCCGAAGGAAAGATTATACTCCCACAGACCAGGTACAACTGGACTAAACCAGACCTAAACATGGACTAAACATGGACTAAACATGGGCTAAACATGGACTAAACCAGGTCTAAACCAGGACTAAACCAGGACTAAACATGGACTAAACATGGACTAAACATGGACTAAACATGGACTAAACATGGGATAAACATGGGATAAACATGGGATAAACAAGAACTAAACCAGGATTAAAGCAGGACTAAGCATGGACTAAACCAGGACTAAAGCAGGACTAAACCAGGACTAAACCAGGACTAAAACAGGACTAAACCAGGACTAATACAGGACTAAACAGGACTAAAACAGGACTAAACCAGGACTAAAATAGGACTAAAACTGGACTAAACATGGACTAAACATGGACTAAGCATGGACTAAACATGGACTAAACAGGACTAAAACAGGATTAAACCAGGACTAAACAGGACTAAAACAGGACTAAAACAGGACTAAAACTGGACTAAACATGGACTAAACATGGACTAAGCATGGACTAAACATGGACTAAACCTGGACTAAACATGGACTAAACAGGACTAAACATGGGATAAACCAGGACTAAACCCAGGACAAACATGGACTAAACCAGGACTAAACACGTCTAAACCAGGACTAAACCAGGACTAAACATGGACTAAACATGGACTAAACCAGGACTAAACCAGGACTAAACATGGACTAAACCAGGACTAAACACGGTCTAAACTAGGACTAAACATGGACTAAAGCAGGACTAAAACAGGGCTAAAGCAGGACTAATCCAGGTCTGTGTTGCAGGACTTGTTGCGTTGCAGAGTTCTCACGTCTGGAATCTTTGAGACTCGTTTTCAAGTCGACAAAGTGAACTTCCAGTGAGTTTATTCTGATTATAATAAAATTATTCTGACATATTTCTGTTTTGACAGTTCTAAAGAGTAATATTTTTTTGCATATTTGTTTGTTTCCAGTTTTAAAGTTGATTATTTTGTGTGTTTCCAGTATGTTTGACGTGGGCGGTCAGAGGGACGAGCGGCGGAAGTGGATCCAGTGTTTTAACGGTGACAAAACCTCTCTTTAGAAACAACATTATTGTGTTTGAGGCAGAACAATATTAACGACACGAGCAAAGGGAAAGTACATCCGCTCTGAAAGTTCTGTGGCACCTTGTGATGTCATCAAACAAACAAACAAACATTCCTAATCCTGCGTGTGTGTTTAGACGTGACGACCATCATCTTTGTGGCAGCGTTAAACAAACAAACAAACATTAATAACTCCTCTTTCTTTTGCGACATTCATCTAGTCTTCAGTAGTATCAGCTGTAATCGATTTCTTCTATTCAGACAGCTTTTTAGTGAGTTGTATTTACCTTTTGACATGTTTCAGCTGCGGGTTCACCCCAAAGACCAAATAAAATGTAATGCAAAACATGCAATAAGTCATATATTGGAGAAACCGGTCGTTCATTTGGAACCAGAAAAAAAGGAACATCAGAAGGAATATGAGGAAACTAAACTACAGGAAGGTTCACGAGGGCAAGTAAAGACAAAACAAGAAAATCAGAAATATCAGATCACTGCAAGAGAAACAATCACATGATGGACTGGGACGGAGCTTTGGGTCGTAGGAGCTGAAAACAACAAGTTCAAACGCTCAAGGAGGAAGTAAGGCCAGACTCCATCAGTCCTCCTTTCACCGACCTGGGACTCTCTTCTCCATCAGTCCTCCTTTCACCTGGGACTCCCTTCTCCATCAGTCCTCCTTTCACCTGGGACTCCCTTCTCCATCAGTCCTCCTTTCACCGACATGGGACTCTCTTCTCCATCAGTCCTCCTTTCACCGACCTGGGACTCTCTTCTCCATCAGTCCTCCTTTCACCGACCTGGGACTCCCTTCTCCATCAGTCCTCCTTTCATCGACCTGGGACTCTCTTCTCCATCAGTCCTTTCACCGACCTGGGACTCTCTTCTCCATCAGTCCTTTCACCGACTGGGACTCTCTTCTCCATCAGTCCTCCTTTCACTGACCTGGACTCTCTTCTCCATCAGTCCTTTCACCGACCTGGGACTCTCTTCTCCATCAGTCCTCCTTTCACCGACCTGGATCCTCTCCATCAGTCCTCCTTTCATCGACCTGGGACTCTCTTCTCCATCAGTCCTCCTTTCACCGACCTGGGACTCTCTTCTCCATCAGTCCTCCTTTCATCGACCTGGGACTCTCTTCTCCATCAGTCCTCCTTTCACCGACCTGGGACTCTCTTCTCCATCAGTCCTCCTTTCACCTGGGACTCTCTTCTCCATCAGTCCTCCTTTCACCTTCCTGGGACTCCCTTCTCCATCAGTCCTCCTTTCACCGACCTGGGACTCTCTTCTCCATCAGTCCTCCTTTTACCGACCTAGGACTCTCTTCTCCATCAGTCCTCCTTTCACTGACCTGGGACTCTCTTCTCCATCAGTCCTCCTTTCACCGACCTGGACTCTCTTCTCCATCAGTCCTCCTTTCACCTTCCTGGGACTCTCTTCTCCATCAGTCCTCCTTTCACCGACCTGGGACTCTCTTCTCCATCAGTCCTCCTTCACCGACCTGGGACTCTCTTCTCCATCAGTCCTTTCACGACCTGGGACTCTCTTCTCCATCAGTCCTCCTTTCACCGACCTGGGACTCCCTTCTCCATCAGTCCTTCTTTCACCGACCTGGGACTCTCTTCTCCATCAGTCCTCCTTTCACTGACCTGGGACTCTCTTCTCCATCAGTCCTTCACCGACCTGGGACTCTCTTCTCCATCATCCTTCACCGACCTGGGACTCTCTTCTCCATCAGTCCTCCTTTCACCGACCTGGGACTCCCTTCTCCATCAGTCCTTCTTTCACCGACCTGGGACTCTCTTCTCCATCAGTCCTCCTTTCACCTGGGACTCTCTTCTCCATCAGTCCTCCTTTCACCGACCTGGGACTCTCTTCTCCATCAGTCCTCCTTTCACCGACCTGGGACTCTCTTCTCCATCAGTCCTCCTTTCACCGACCTGGGACTCTCTTCTCCATCAGTCCTCCTTTCACCGACCTGTGACTCTCTTCTCCATCAGTCCTCCTTTCACCGACCTGGGACTCCCTTCTCCATCAGTCCTCCTTTCACCGACCTGGGACTCTCTTCTCCATCAGTCCTCCTTTCACTGACCTGGGACTCTCTTCTCCATCAGTCCTTCTTTCACCGACCTGGGACTCTCTTCTCCATCAGTCCTCCTTTCACCGACCTGGGACTCTCTTCTCCATCAGTCCTCCTTTCACTGACCTGGGACTCTCTTCTCCATCAGTCCTCCTTTCACTGACCTGGGACTCTCTTCTCCATCAGTCCTCCTTTCACCTGGGACTCTCTTCTCCATCAGTCCTCCTTTCACTGACTTAGGACTCTCTTCTCCATCAGTCCTCCTTTCACCGACCTGGGACTCTCTTCTCCATCAGTCCTCCTTTCACTGACCAGGGACTCCCTTCTCCATCAGTCTCCTTTCACCGACCTGGGACTCTCTTCTCCATCAGTCCTCCTTTCACCGACCTGGGACTCTCTTCTCCATCAGTCCTCCTTTCACCGACCTGGGACTCTCTTCTCCATCAGTCTCCTTCAAGACCGGGACTCTCTTCTCCATCGTCCTCCTTTCACCGACCTGGGACTCTCTTCTCCATCAGTCCTCCTTTCACCGACCTGGGACTCTCTTCTCCATCAGTCCTCCTTTCACTGACCTGGGACTCTCTTCTCCATCAGTCCTCCTTTCACTGACCTGGGACTCTCTTCTCCATCAGTTCCTTTCACCGACCTGGACTCTCTTCTCCATCAGTCCTCCTTTCACCGACCTGGGACTCTCTTCTCCATCAGTCCTCCTTTCACCGACCTGGGACTCCTTCTCCATCAGTCCTCCTTTCACCGACCTGGACTCCTTCTCCATCAGTCCTCCTTTCACCGACCTGGGACTCTCTTCTCCATCAGTCCTCCTTTCACCGACCTGGGACTCTCTTCTCCATCAGTCCTCCTTTCACCGACCTGGGACTCTCTTCTCCATCAGTCCTCCTTTCACCGACCTGGGACTCTCTTCTCCATCAGTCCTCCTTTCACCGACCTGAGTTTCTCTTCTCCATCAGTCCTCCTTTCACCGACCTGGGACTCTCTTCTCCATCAGTCCTCCTTTCACTGACCTGGGACTCTCTTCTTCATCACTCCTCCTTTCACCGACCTGGGACTCCCTCTCCATCAGTCCTCCTTTCACTGACCTGGGACTCTCTTCTTCATCAGTCCTCCTTTCACCGACCTGGGACTCTCTTCTCCATCAGTCCTCCTTTCACCGACCTGGGACTCTCTTCTCCATCAGTCCTCCTTTCACTGACCTGGGACTCTCTTCTCCATCAGTCCTCCTTTCACCGACCTAGGACTCTCTTCTCCATCAGTCCTCCTTTCACTGACCTGGGACTCTCTTCTCCATCAGTCCTCCTTTCCCTTCTTCATCAGTCCTCCTTTCACCCACCTGGGACTCTCTTCTCCATCAGTCCTCCTTTCACCGACCAGGGACTGTCTTCTCCATCACTCCTCCTTTCACCGACCTGGGACTCCCTTCTCCATCAGTCCTCCTTTCACCGACCTGGGACTCCCTTCTCCAGAGACACCGGGCGGCAGGAGGTAACGTCTAATAAACGACATGTCACCACGGAGACAGGTGACGCTTCTGAAGACGACTCGCAGCCGAAACATGTCAAAAAGGGAAATACAACCAACTAAAAAAACTTGTCTGAACAGAAGAAATCATTGGGCCTAATGCTAAAACATTTCTAACCCTGCGTCCGTGTTCTTAGATGTGACGGCCATCATCTTTGTGGCGGTGTTAAACAAACAAACAAACAAACAAACAAACCTAACCCTGCGTGTATACTTGTGTGTTCAGACGTGACAGCGATCATCTTCGTGGCGGTGTTAACAAACAAACAAACAAACCTAACTCTGCGTATACGTTTGTTTTTAGACGTGACAGCGATCATCTTCGTGGCGGTGTTAAACAAACAAACAAACAAACAAACCTAACCCTGCGTGTATACTTGTGTGTTTAGACGTGACAGCGATCATCTTCGTGTCCCGTGTGAGACAAACAAACCTAACTCTGCGTATACGTTTGTTTTTAGACGTGACAGCGATCATCTTTGTGGCGGTGTTAAACAAACAAACAAACCTAACTCTGTGTATACGTTTGTGTTCAGACGTGACAGCGATCATCTTCGTGTCCGTGTGAGACAAACAAACCTAACTCTGTGTATACGTTTGTTTTTAGATGTGACGGCCATCATCTCCGTGGCGGTGTTAAACAAACAAACAAACAAACAAACAAACCTAACTCTGCGTATACGTTTGTGTTTAGACGTGACAGCGATCATCTTCGTGGCGGCCAGCAGCAGTTACAACATGGTGATCAGAGAAGATAATTCTACCAACCGTCTGAGAGAGAGTTTGGACCTGTTCAAGTCCATCTGGACCAACAGGTCTGGACCCGGACTAAAGGGACTATAGAGGGACTAAACTGGGACTGAAGCAGGACTAAGACAGGATTAAACTGGGACTAAACTTGGACTAAGGCAGGTGTAAGGCGAGACCAAAGAGGGACTAAAGTCTTGGTCTAAACCAGGGCTAAACTGGTACTACAACAGGACTGAAACAGGACTAAAATTATACTAAACAAGAATAAACCAGGTCTAAAAAGCGGGACTAAACCAGGATTAAACTGGTAATAAAACAAAGACAAAACCAAGGCTAAACCAGGACTAAACCGGTTTAAACTGGGACTAAATTGGACTAAGGCAAGGCAAGCCCAGAGGGACTGAAGTTGGGTTTAAACTAGGAGTAAACCAGGTCTAAACAGGGATCTAAAGCAGAACCAAAGGGAGGCAAAAGTGGGACTAAACTGGGATTAAGACGGGTATAATTCAAGACCAAAGAGGGACTAAAGTCTGGTTCTAAACCAGGACTAAAGTAGGAGTAAACTAGGACTATAACAGGACTGAAAAATTGGACAAAAATAGGACTAAAACAGGAGTAACCCAGGTCTCTGCTGCAGGTTCCTAAAGACTCAGTGACCTGGTTCTTGAACAAACAGGACTAAAGCAGGACTAAAACAGGACTAAAACAGGACAAAAGCAGGACTAAACCAGGTCTAAACCAGGTCTAACCCAGGTCTAGCCCAGGTCTAACCCAGGCCTCTCTTGCAGGTTCCTGAAGACCATCTCAGCGATCTTGTTCTTGAACAAACAGGACTAAAACAGGACTAAAATCTGGATCTAAACCAGGACTAACCCAGGTCTAAACCAGGTCTGAAACAGGTCTAACCAGGTCTAATCTGTGGCAGGTTCCTGAAGACCATCTCGGTGATCTTGTTCTTGAACAAACAGGACGTTTTGGCCGATAAGATTCTGGCGGGAAAGTCCAAACTGGAGGATTATTTCCCTGAATATGAAAACTACACTGTTCCTCCTGACTGTGAGTGTGGGCGGGGCTTAGAGCGGTGGAGGGGCTGTGATTGGCTGAGGGGGGCGGGGCTTGTGTGTGCTCTGGGCTCTGATTGGTTGTGTTTCCGTTGCAGCTGTTCCAGAAACAGAAGAAGATCCAAAAGTGACTCGAGCCAAGTTCTTCATCCGAGACGAGTTTCTGGTAAAAACAAACTGAAACTGTGTGACCTCTGACCTGCGTGTGACCCCTGTGTGACCCCTGTGTGACCCTGTGTGACCTTTGACTCTGTCCCCTCAGCGCATCAGCACGGCCAGCGGCGACGGCAAACATTACTGTTATCCTCACTTCACCTGCGCCGTCGACACCGAGAACATCCGCCGGGTCTTCAACGACTGTCGGGACATTATTCAGAGGATGCACCTGCGGCAGTACGAGCTTCTGTGAGACCAAGACCAAGACCAGGACCAGGACTGAGACCAGGACTAGACCCAAAGACCAGGCCAGAGACCAGACACCCAACCCTCAAACATCAGACTAGGGAGAAACATCCGCCGAGTCTTCAACGACTGTCGGGACATAATACAGAGGATGCACCTGCGGCAGTACGAGCTTCTGTGAGACCAAGACCAGACCAGGACTGAGACCAGGACCAGGATCAGGACTAGACCCAAAGACCAGACCTGAGACCACAGACCCAACCTCAAACATCAGACCAGAGAGAAACATCAGACCTGCTTCAACCAACGACTGTCGGGAGATTATTCAGAGGATGCACCTGCGGCAGTACGAGCTTCTGTGAGACCAGGACCAGGACCAAGACCAGGACCAAGACCAGGCCAGGACCAAGACCAGGACCAAGACCAGGACCAGGACCAGAACTAGACCCAGAGACCCAGAGACCAGACCAGAGACCACAGACCCAACCCTCAAACTAAATGACACTGACTCCAGTTAATAACAGCTTCATAATAAAGGTGAAATTCTTTGAATAATCTTCAGATTCTGTTAAAAATGACGACTTTGTTATAAAACGCTTCAAAACGGGTTTGTCAAACTCAAATGGAGCTGTGGCCGAATGGACCAGAGTCAGAGTTGGTCGAGGGCTGAACATTTTTGGTTTTGGAGTCACAACTCATCAATAAAAGCCTTTCTATTTCCAGAGGTTTATTTTCTGTTCTGACCTCTGTGGCTTTTACACAGATGGCCACTCTCAATTATAATAATCATAAATCATCCTGGGGACCACATTAAATCATCTGAGGGGTCGTGTTTAGCCCCTGGGCCGCATGTTTGACAGCCAAAGCTTTGACACGTTTGAAATGTCGTGTAAAATCCTGATCTACTAAAAGTCCAGTTCTCAGACAAACTTTCTCTCTGATTCAGATCCAAACAAACTAAAGATCGTTCTTTTCATTGTGACTGACTTTATGAACATTTCTGGAAACATATTTGATCTTATTTAAGTCTAAAACACGTTCTTTCCATGTGACGACGTTAGAATCCGTTTGGACTAAACTGGACCTGATTTTAAATCTTAGATTCAAACAAACATAGTTTATATTTAATAAAACATTTATAACATTTAGATTGTGACTTTTGTATAAACTTGTATTTGTGACGATGATGATTATATATTTACAGAGAATGAAGCTTTAGTCATGTGACCTGTGTCTGCGTTCTGATTGGCTGTAGCTTCTCTCAGAATAAACAACTTTACCACAGTTTTACAGTTTTTTCTTCTTCTTTTTCATCTACAAACCTTTAAAGAAACACTGCGGAACTTTCTGAACATAATCACACTGATCTGAGTCTAAAAACAACACTTTTTATGATTTAATACATGTTTTTCACAGATTCATAATGTAAACTGTTGGATGCGATGCATGTTCTTATTCTAAAGATGACCAAGGTTCGAAAGGTTTAAATTAATAAAAGTTTATTCCACCTAGCAATATTTCTAAAGGTCGGGCCAACCATTCCCTGGTAGCTTCCATTATGCAAGTCTTACGCCAGGCGTAGTGTGAGAAAATCTGACCGCTTGCCTGTTCCTCGGCCCAAATAAAGACACAACATGAATATGCAAATCATCAGGTTTGGGAGGGTTCCTTTGTCTTCTCATGTTTCATCCTGCATCAGTGAAGCCAGGTCTGACTCCTCCTTGGTCAGAGATAAACTCCGATCATCTCCAGAGGTCAGAAGGTCAACCTGTAGACAAAACAGATATCCTGTGTTTCTCCCTAATCCTAGCTGCAGCTATAAAAGTGAATGATTATGTCAAGCTAATTCTGAACCTACATGAGACTTTCCAGTTCAACTTAAGTTCAGTTAAAGAATACAAAAGAGTATTTAATTTAACAAACAAATGACTTCAGTGATTATGTAATCAAATTATATCACAACTGTAAACCTTCATTGTTTATATGCAAATGTGTGAGCAACTGAATAGCTTTATTTGCTTGAAACTATTTTTGAAATCATCAAAATGTATTGTTACGTATTATTAGTTTGAATGTTTGTCTCACACTTTTCTTTCATTTGCTCTGTATTTTAAAGCTCTACAGTGTAACCTTCTGGATGTGAAAAGTCAACTACACAAGTCACTAGAATCTGAAACATAAAATCATCATTTGGAACAAAAAAAAAACAGCTACACCGAACTCTTTTCTATAGAAACAAACATTGAGTCGAGAAAATAACCTTTTCGTAGTGCACCAAAGAAATCTAATGGCAAAAACATGATTTAATTCAGGTTTTTCTTTTGTGCAGAGAGTGACACGGTGCAGCTGCAGGTGTTTTGTCTTGGTGACGACAGACTCTTTTACTTTTGAATAAAGCAAACAGGATTCATTTAAATACAACTGAAATCTCACTGACCTGGAGCAGAAGTGAGGATTATCAAACCAGATTTAAAGTGAAAACAACAGAAACGTGATCAATAAAGAAGTTTAATCAAAGACAAGAAACACAAATATATTCTTTATTATAAAAAAGAAAAACAACATAATGTTTTTCATCTTTATTTTTAACATCTTGTTACATTTTTACTCAAAATAATATAGTAAGTACATTTTTCAAATATTATATATAGACTCAGATCTTTACATAGCATTGTTGGGATGTCATAAATATATTTTCCCCTCTTTTATGTTTGTGAGCATAAAAATGTTAACAGGACAACTGGAAAATATCTTTCTAATGGTTTTGGATAAACACAGGAGATATACTTTAGCAAAAGAAAACCTACTACTGTTAGCGATGACTAATAATCAAAGGCTTATGTGAAAGTTTACCCAAAATCTATTTATATGAAGTAAATGCTTAATTTTACAGGAGCAGGGGCGTTGGAGGCTGTGTGCGTAATACTTGTTTATTTATGCAATAAAGAAGAATCCCATATAAATAAAATGTGAAACTTATTTACAGGAGGTGAAGCAGCATTTCTATTACTGGTACTTTGCCTGATGAAGACCCAGCTTCACGTCCTGTAAAGACATTTCACGTTTTTTACAAGTAGCCATAGTTTGGATTCTTCTTTATTGCCATTATCTGTTTAGAAGTGAACACAATAGGCATCTAAAGATACATTTACAGTAGAAGTAGGCAGGTAATAAATAAAATTTGAGTAATAAAAGAATTTGTAGGGTTTTTAAATCCTTTAACGAGCTGCTTTAGCTCCTGAGCTACAGTTGGAGACTCCTGGTCCAGGACAGGGACATCAGCTCCAAACTGTGTCTGTCCTGAGGGAAAAGGGACGTTTAGTTCAGTCTGTCCTTGCAACACTTTGGGTAGAAGTAATGAGTTACTTTATTGTAATGTTTCCAGGTATTTGTGCAGAACTTTTAGACTGTACATGTTTGTAAGTTTGCAGTACTTTGGTTAGTGATGAAGCGTTTTACTTTAGGGTCTCATGTGTATTTGTGCAGTACTTTTACACCGTTAAACACAGACTCCTGCTGTTTATGGATTTAGTTCTTTGGGTAGTGATGATGAATACTTTTACGTTCTGGTCCTATAACAGTCTTGAGTGTGTGTACTTGTGTATTTGTGCAGTACTTTTACACAGAACGCAGACTCCAGTGTTTATAAGTGAGTGATGAATACTTTTACTTTATGGTCCTATAAAACAGTGGCTCCCAAAGTATGGCTCGGGACCCCTCGGTGGGTTAAATTCTGGGGGTCGCAAAATGATTTCATTGATGTAATTTTACACTTTTGACTTGGTTTTGAAGTTATTTTTTTAACTGGAAGGATCATGTTTGACAGAAATGTCATATAAAGCCATAATTTACTAAAAATAAAATACATCCCTACTTAAAATACAACCCCATTTTAATGTTTTTCCAACTTGAAATACTTACAAACATCTTTTTTATTTTGCGGAGGGGGTCGTGGTCTGAAAAGTTTGAGAACTGCAGAGTGTATGTGCTTGTGTATTTGTGCAGTACTTTTACACCGTTGAACACAAACTCCAGTGTCTGTAGGTTAATACTTTGGGTTGTGATTATGAATACTTTTACTTTCTGGTCCTATAACTCTCTGCAGTACATGCTTGAGTATGTGTGCTTGTGTATCTGTGCAGTACTTTTACACAGCTGAACACAGACTCCTGCTGTAGGTGAGTAGTGATGAATACTTTTACTTTATTGTCCTTTAACAGTTGACAGTATTTACTTGATACTGTGCGCTTGTGTATTTGTGCAGTACTTTTACACAGAACACAGGCTCCAGTGTCTGTAGGTTCGGGGGGAGGAGGTGCATTTATTTCAGAGTCTTGTGAGTATATTTATTGTAACTTGTGATTCTGCCCGGCGCATGCGCAGTGTCGTCCTCCGCCTGTCGTGTTTGGCCCACTGCCTGCGCGCTGCCGCCGCCGCTCGTCCTCGTCCACTTTAAACCTCATTAAAGCTGATTCTGCGGTACCGAGCCGGACTGGACCGACCCGAGCCACGGTAAGCCCCCGGTGCTCCTCCCTCCCCGGGCTGCAGTGCTCGCTCCCCGGGCCCGCGCTCTCTCCTCTCCACGGCCCCGCTGCAGTGCTCGCTCCCCGGTCTGCGCGCACTCGAGGCGGCGGGCCACACTCAGGCTCGTACCCCGGTCCTCCTGCTCGCTCCCCGGGTCTCCTGCTCGTCCCCCGGTCCCGAGATCCGCGCTCCCTCGGCTGCCTCGCTGCGCCATCTTCTGCTCCTTCTTCCTCCGCGGAGCTTTAGCGCCATTTGCCCAGAAACCGTAAAAGAAGAAGAGACGCCATTTTGGCTCCTTCTTTAGCCGCGGTTAGCTTCTGTTCGTCACCAAACTAACGCCTGAAACGATTTTCTTTACATTTTTCTCTCACAATCACAACAGATGCACTTTCCTCACTCGATTTTCAGTTTGTACCGACTAGTTTAACCGTAAACGTACAATATTTGACCGGATCAAAGCTGTTGTTCAGAACCAGGCCCAAAACTCCGCTTTTTAACCGAAAAACGACAATTTTTCATCAATAAACTCATCTTATCGCAAATGAAACACGATTAGAGGCTAACGTGACTTAAATTAAAGTGTTTTAATCTTTTGTCGAGGTTTATTTTGAGCAGTCGTGAATGTTTCTGTTGTAAAAGTACATATTTTCAGTTTTTTCTTCAATAAACAGTGTTAGCATTAGCCTGTAGCATCCTTAGCTTCAGAGGCTAAAAACATGGAGCTGTCAGAGCTAAACAGAAAAATAATATAATATAATATCATAGAAATCAGGTAAAAGCGCCTCCGAAATCTACAGTTTAACCTGAGCTCAGCAAGGAGCAGTTATAATTTCATATTTGGTGTTTTTTCTACATTAGCCCGGATGTTTGATCTAATCTAATCACTGCTCCAACTGTGACTGTATTTAACTCACATTTAGTAACATTTACCTCATAATTTCCACTTATCACGTATAAAAATCACGTTTTTAAGTCTTATATTTCCCCTGAAGCTTTCTTTGACCTAAAACCTGCCGTAAATGTGAAGATTACGTCATGACGCAGACGAACACAAAGCTCCGGTGAATATTTGCTTCAGGAGACAGAATCCAGACGCGCATGATCCGGATCACGCAGACTTCTGGAAATCCCGCTCTGACATTAAAAGTTCCGAATATTTAAACGTGAATAAATCCTAAAAAGTCCCGCAGGCTGTAAGGTCCCGGTTCTGTCCCGAGCAGAAGGTCCGGTCCTGGGTCCGGTCCCGGGTCTCTCTCTGTCCTGCACGCGCTCACCGTCTGACACTGAAGTAGAGTCACGTGCACGTGCACCGGAGCGCGTGTCCGCCCGCTGTGTGCGTGCACGGAGCTCCAGGACCGTGCACGAGACTTGTGCCTTTGAGCCAAACACGGAGACGAACCCGCGGCTGCAGCTTCAGTCAAACACAGATATTATTCTTATGACGTGTTCTTTATGGGATTAATGCAGGTTAAGTCCACGTGACACTGTTTTTATAAATATTTATTATAGTTTTACCTCGGCTGAACAAAGAGTCAGTTTGTGAAGAGAAATGTCAAAATAAAGTCTGACATTTTAAAACTTTTTATGAGTTTAAATCAGAAAAGAAACAATTGACTAATGACAGAATAACAAAGGTAAATTAATAACGCTGTTTCAGGAATTCTTAGCCAATGGATGAAATAATAGAATATTTATCATTATTGGATTGTTTACTGGCTCATGTGACTTGGAGCAGTTTATTCACATGGAGTTATTAAAGTGTGTATGACAGGTTTTTTAAAAAGAAAAAGAGTAATATTTATTGTAAAACATGTAAATAAAGTTTGTTTAAAAAATGAAAATAACAGGAAGTAGAGCAGACTTCTAAACTGATGAGGAAACCATTTAAATGTTCAGTTTTCTTTGTGAGAAACACATTTTCTTTTTTCCCTGTAATTATAATTAGTAAATGCAGTCTTGTGTATTTTTGTTTGTCAATTAAAAAAAAAAAAAAACAAAACACTAGATGGGTTTTTGCCCAGATTACAAAATGATTGCTCGGTAATGTCCAAACTTGGACCAATTTATTTTGGGCCTCAGACTTGATTGGCCCAAATTACAAAACAGGATAGTTTTTTAAAAGCTGCACCGTGTAACTTTTTGGCCAAAAAATAAACTTGAGTAAAAGCATGTTTTTCTAGTTTAGATGTGTTGGTGAAACTACATAAATAATAAAAATATGTAATTTTAGTATGAGAGAGCTTGCAGGGCCACAAAATGTATTAATATTTGGCATAGGGGAGGGTCTCCTCTTGTTTATTTTCATGGAAAAACAGCTCCTTTTGCTTTATTTTCTCAAATTATGGCATGAGACGTGTTTATTCCTAATAAGAATGTTCTTAAGAACGTATTTTTTTCCTATTTCATTTGAACTGCGAAGTTGACTTTTCAGCCCCAGAAAGTTACACAGTGCACCTTTAATGTCAAATTTTAACAATTCTTCTATCAAAGTCAAAATAACAAACATTTGCTGTCACATAAACCTAAAATCATCATTTAATGTCTTATTCAAGGTGTGGTGGTTCATTAAAATTGTGTAAAATCCAAACTTTTGAATGATTGACTTGTCTTAGTCATGTATTATACGCAGTAGGCGATTTGTTAATTTTTGACAGGGGGGATGGTATTGGGGGGGTGACTCCGGGGAGGGCGGGGGGTCTGGGGGCTCTCCCCCAGAAAATTTTAAACACAGCAGACCACATTTCCTTTAATTTGGTGCACTTTGGGGGTGTCCTAGCAAGTTTGAGATTTATTGTTAAATTGTATTAAAAATACACTTAATATTTGTAAATGTGATGGTTGATTATAATCCACTGCACATTCCACTGAGGCCTGGTAAATGTGTGTGTAACTATAGGTTTAGCTTATTATTATACAAAATCTGCTTTAATCAGACCTTTGCATAGGTTATTTATCCACTGTATGTAAAATGAAGCTGCTCCTGTAAGACGGAACAAACTCTATAAAGCCTACTTTAGATATTTTTGAATATTTTTAAATAATACATATGAAGTTGTTTTTGCTTGTTTTGACCACTAGGTGGCAGAGGAGTGAGCACAGAGCAAAGAGCATACACTCATTTCATATTTTTTTTCATTAGGCCTATTTTTTTGTTTAACTTAGTCCGATTGAAAATCAAACAGACTTTATTCTTTCACAGCTTAAGACAGACCTGGGTAAACTGTGGCCCGAAGACCAGGTGTGACCCTCCATCTGTTTTAATTAGGCCCCCAGCATATTTTTGAGATTAAGCATAACTCTTAACACTGCAAAGTGTTTAAAACTACTAGAACAAAGAATAATCATTTTAATTGTAGTTGTTTTAGTCAGTTCAGAATAAACATATCTATTTGGCAGTATATGTCACTTGTTTTAAGATATGTCTGACTGTTTACAAAACATTTTAGCTTGAATCAATCAATTAATCTTAAATTATTTTAAAAATATATTTATTTTAGTTGATTGACTTAGCTGTGGAGCATGTTTTTGCACTTGTGCTCTTAATATACACAATTAATGAACACTAATAGATAAATAGCCTGTTTTTCAATTAAAAATGTGCTTCCAATAATACATTCTTATATCAATAATTGTGGTCTTGCCTTTTGCCACTAATCTGGATTTGAATATGCCCTCTGGGAAAAATAATCGCTTAAGACAAAAACCTGTCCTGTCTCTAGTTAATTTACCGGTGTCTTCCCTCTTCCTCCACACGTCCCCCTGCCCTGACTCTCTGCGCTGGAGCAGGAGTGGGATGAGAGAGTGCACAGGGAAAGACACAAACTTGTGTTCATTTGCATTCAGTCCTTTTTCACTTTGAATAGTCTAAATATTTTCAGAAGCATCGTTTCTTAGAAGCAGACATGTTGTCACGATGTTTAGTAGCGAGCTAACATAAAGCCAGAATCTGCGCACTTGCAGACGGGACAAACAAAATACAATTGCCCAGCGGTGCTCCCAGAAGGGAAAGCCGCAGCAGATGGGTCATCGGTCATTGGGTGACATGGAAGAAGACACGGGACTGTGGATAGATGTGAAAACGCATGTATGTGGTCGGTCTAGTATCGGGATAGAAGACACGGTCACGCGCATGAGAACGAGCATCCCCGGAGCAGCGTAAACTCACCTCTTGTTTGACGCACGAGCGAGCCGTTCCTCCGACGCACTCCTTATGTGTCGTCCTTCAGTTTCTGCGTTAGATTGTGGCCCGTGAGGCGCTGTAAAGTCCCGGTTTTGCAAAAACCTCTGCAGAAGTTTGACAGTTTGAGCGTGTCTGTTGCGTCAAGTTCAGTAACAGCTTCGCGTGTGGAGTTTTCAACATAAAAGTCCTCGTGTTTACTACTTGCACCGGAGGTTTTATTGTGAAAAGGTTGTTCAGTGAAGCAATGCACAAACTCACGTTAACACAACGGAGCGGGACACTGTACGCCAGATTCGTCGATTAAAAAAAATAAAATAAATCCTTTCGTCATCAGCAGAGGGGATGGCATCCCCCGCATCCCCCCTCAAATCGCCTACTGATTATACGACTCGCCGCTCATTTAAGTTTTAAAATGTGTCCCACTGTGAAAAACGTTTGGACTCCTCTGGTAACTGTGATGTCATTATTTATGATCTGAAAGTGAATGAATTTAATGGAGCACACAGTACTTCTGAACACTTTTCTCTATGTTCTGTTACTGAATAAACTTCCTGTTTGAACATTAGATGAGTTCACAAAACACCGTCTCATTCTGGTATTTTACAGTATAACCCCGGTCTCACACTGGATCCAGTCTATACTCTGGTCCGGCGTACGGAGGCTTTCCGTTTCTTGTAAAGTAATGTTCGTCTCTCACACCGTGATCCGTCCGGTCCGGCTCTGCTCCGTACGTCCGGATCGTTTCCGTTTCATTGAAAGTTTTCTGGACTGCCGGAGCGCTCCGGAGCCCTTTTTGGTGAAGTTGTGAAAACAAGACACGACAAACAGGAAACCAAGCGCTCGCGGGTGAAGAGAATCCGGTGGTTTTCAAAGTAAAACATTACGTTTCTGCTACTACAACAAATAGGCCTACGTCAAAATGCTCGTCATATACACGACTATTGAACACACAGGATGTAAATAAACGTCCCGTACTATCCATTGTGCAGCGAAAAATCCAACAGAAAATGAAGTGACATGAAATAAGCCCAAAACTCGGTGCAAGTGTTCTTTATTTACATATCCATGTGCCAGAGATCACGTAAACTCCTTGAAACTCTCAAGTTGAGCGTGAATCCCCGTGAACTCGTGGTCTCAGAGGCCAGCAGAGTCTGTACATACACATGTGTATTCTGGAGGCAGTGTGAGTGACAACCGGACCCAGACGGATCCGGATCTGGATCTGGAGGCAGTGTGAGCCCGGTGTTACGCCCCAGAACAGCGCAGACAAAATGGCGTTATAACAGTGTAGTTAGCACATGAACAAAAGCGGCCACGTTACATGAACGGCCCTAAAAACGGCTGTTCTGCTGGTGTTTACTGATTGTTCTGCTGGTGTTTACTGATTGTTCTGCTGGTGTTTACTGATTGTTCTGCTGGTGTTTACTGACTGTTCTGCTGGTGTTTACTGATTGTTCTGCTGGTGTTTACTGATTGTTCTGCTGGTGTTTACTGATGTTCTGCTGGTGTTTACTGACTGTTCTGCTGGTGTTTACTGATTGTTCTGCTGGTGTTTACTGATTGTTCTGCTGGTGTTTACTGACTGTTCTGCTGGTGTTTACTGACTGTTCTGCTGGTGTTTACTGATTGTTCTGCTGGTGTTTACTGATTGTTCTGCTGGTGTTTACTGACTGTTCTGCTGGTGTTTACTGACTGTTCTGCTGGTGTTTACTGACTGTTCTGCTGGTGTTTACTGACTGTTCTGCTGGTGTTTACTGATTGTTCTGCTGGTGTTTACTGATTGTTCTGCTGGTGTTTACTGACTGTTCTGCTGGTGTTTACTGACTGTTCTGCTGGTGTTTACTGGTTGTCCTGCTGGTGTTTACTGGTTGTCCTGCCGGTGTTTGCTCCTCAGATGTGTGAGACGGTGAAGTACGTGGACGAGGAGCACAAGAGCGTGTTCCTGAAGCTTCTGAACGAGCAGCGTCTGGAGGGAGAACACTGTGACATCGCTGTGGTGGTGGAAGACGTCAAGTTCAGGGCTCATCGCTGTGTCCTCGCCGCCTGCTCCAACTACTTCAAGAAACTCTTCAAGAAACATGAGGTGAGTTTAGTTCAGAGTCAGAAACACAAAAGAAACACAAGGTGAGAAAACAAATTCAGAAGAAACATGAGTCATAAACAGCCGGTACCACTTGTAGGGCTGTAACGATTCACCTACACATTGGAAGTATGGGTACACAGCCCTTACGATCCGCTGCATCGATCGACGTTCTACTAGTCGACCTCAATCCAGGCCACACATCAATGTAACTTTAAATCGTTTCAAATCTAAGCACAAAGAATCAGTTTTATTTAGATATTTGGTGAAACATAAACCACACAAACTACATCCATAGTAGTGTATTTTCACAAACATGTTTCATTAAATGCGTGTTTAATACGCTGGTTTTCTGCGCTGCGTCATCATTAAGCTCCTGCAGCGCTTGTTTCACACGGAGCTTATTCTCAGACGCACCACCACCGCTGCTGCAGCTCCAGCTCCAGCCCAGCGGAGGAGACTGACAGAGATGTATTTAAACTAACGAATCTGTCTTTGACTTGTGTTTGTGAGGCTGAGTTTTTAAAACAAGCAACAGAATGAAAGAAGTGTTAACATGGACGGTCAAAGCTTTAGTTTTACCGAAATGCATGAAATTTTACCCAAAATGCCTTTGGGTCCCCCCGATCAAAAATGCCACAGATCTTTTGATTCGAGTCACTGCGGGAAGGCGCGCGAGCGCTCATGTTATTCCAATTACACTTTTACAAAATTATCCATTTTCTTTACGTCGTACTTTGACCAACTCCTCCTACAGTGTTTCACCCACAGGCCTCCAGTTTGGTGCACATGAACTACACAAGTGATGCAGCTAAAGTTCTCCAAATTATTTTAATACGTTGCACAGTAGCAGAGTGGTTAGAGCTCTGGCTTCCCAATAAGGAGGTCGTGGGTTCGACTCCCGGGTCGGACCATATCAACATCTCACGATCTCTCTGGGTGGAGTTTGCATGTTCTCCTCGTGTCACCGTGGGTTTTCTCCGGTTTCCTCCATAAACATGTATGTTTAGGTTCATTGGGCATCACTGTAAATGTCCCTTAGTGAGTGAATGAGAGAGTGAATGTTTGTCTGTCTAACCCTGCGACGAGTTGGCCACTGTCCAGGGTGTTCCCTGCCTAAGGCCCAAAGTCACTGGGATAGGCTCCAGTCACCCGCGACCCATAACTGGATTAAGCGGTAGAAAATGAAATGAATGAATGTACGGTTTACAATGCGCCGAAGCCGCAAATTCTTCCAAAATTCCAGGAAAGGTGCTCAAAGCCAAATGTTATTCAAATGAGCTTTTTTACCAGTTTTGTTTTCTTCATAAAATGTTATTACTTTTACAAACGTGTGTGAAATTTGGTACAGTTACTCCTCATGTCACGCTGAACAATAAAGTCCGGGGTCAGATGCTGTATCTAGCATGCTGTTGCCGTGACAACGCAGCGCGTAAACGCTGCTCTTCTAATCTGCTCTGTAGTGACGAGGCTCTTTTGAACCACTAAGACAAGAACACACTATGAACATCCTCACAGAGCTCAGGGGCTGAGCAGTTGGAAGCTTGGCCCAGACATTCGGACATTACTTGGGAGTGCGGTGAGGGGGCGAGGGCCGTTGGAATGCCGCTTGCAGCTTTAATTCTGTGTTTATTCTTGGTGTTTGCAGGTGGACAACTCGTCTGTGATAGAAATCGACTTCATTCGCTCAGATATCTTCGAGGAAGTGTTAAACTACATGTACACGGCTCGAATCAGCGTCAAGAAGAGAGACGTCAACCTCATGATGTCATCAGGACAGATCCTGGCATCCGCTTCTTAGACAAGCTCTGCTCCCAGGTAAAGACTGTCTCCTTTAACTTTAGAAGAGAGAGAGAGAAGCAAGAAGAGAGAAGAGAGGGAAAGAGAGAGAAAGAGAGAGAAGCAAGAAAGGAGAAGAGAGGGAAAGAGAGAGGAGAGAGAAGAAGCAAGAAAGAGAGAAGAGAGGGAGAGAGAGAGAGAGAGAGAAGCAGAAAGAGAGAAGAGAGGGAAGAGAGAGAAAGAGAAGAGAGAAAGAGAGAAAAAGGAAAAGAGAGAGAGAAGCAAGAAAGAGAGAAGAGAGGGAAAGAGAGGAAAGAGAGAGAAGCAAGAAAGAGAGAAGAGAGGGAAAGAGAGAGAAAGAGAGAGAGAGAAGCAAGAAAGAGAGAAGAGAGGGAAAGAGAGAAAGAGAGAGAGAGAAGCAAGAAAGAGAGAAGAGAGGGAAAGAGAGAGAAAGAGAGAGAGAGAAGCAAGAAAGAGAGAAGAGGGAAAGAGAGAGAAAGAGAGAGAGAGAAGCAAGAAAGAGAGAAGAGAGGGAAAGAGAGAGAAAGAGAGAGAGAGAAGCAAGAAAGAGAGAAGAGAGGGAAAGAGAGAGAAAGAGAGAGAGAGAAGCAAGAAAGAGAGAAGAGAGGGAAAGAGAGAGAGAGAAGCAAGAAAGAGAGAAGAAGGGAAAGAGAGAGAAAGAGAGAGAGAGAAGCAAGAAAGAGAGAAGAGAGGGAAAGAGAGAGAAAGAGAGAAGAGAAGAGAGAAGAGAGAAGAGAGGAAAGAGAGAGAAGCAAGAAAGAGAGAAGAGAGGGAAAGAGAGAGAGAGAAGCAAGAAAGAGAAGAAGGGAGAAGAGAAGGAGAGAAAGAAGAAGAGAAAAGAGGGAAAGAGAGAGAGAGAGAGGAGGAAAAAGAGAGGAGAGAAGAGAGAAAAAAAAAGGAGAGAGAGAGAAAGAGAAAGAAGCAAGGGAAGGGAGAGAAAAAGAGGGGGTGGAAGAGAGAGAGAGAAGAAAAAAGAAAAGTCAGAGGAAAGAGAGAGAGAGAGAAGAGTGGGAAGTGAGAGGAGAAAGAGAGAGAAAGATAGGGGGATGAAAGAGAGAGAGAGAAGAAAAAGAGAAAAGAGAGAGAGCAAAAGCGAGAAGAAAGTTAGAAGAGGGTAAAGAGTAAACCACTGTTCCTTTAACTCGATCGAGGCTTTACATCGACTTTAAAGACTCACAGACGCCACCTGATGATGTCACTGTGTGTTTGACAGAAACGTGACGTGTCGGAGGAGAAGGACAAGTTTCCCTACGACATCGTGAAGTTAGCTCTGCCTCCTGAAGCTAACTTCTCCAGACGCAGAGGTAACTGAACCACAAACCACATGGTCACAGGGAACTGAACCACAAACCACATGGTCACAGGGAGCTGAACTGTCACATGGTGTTGTAGTCGTTTGGCTGATTAATCGTTTGCGTCTCTTATTAATTGATACAGCTTTTATTCGAGCAGCAGAATAAAGGAGAATCTGAGACTGAAGCTTTGGTCTGATCTGTCTTTGTACAAACTGTTTACTTTTAGAAAAAAATACGTACATAAGTCGCACCGAAGTATAAGTCGCACTTTTTTGGGGAAATGAATTTACATAATCGGCTCCATAAACAGACACAGGACCACGTTTTTCCATCCTGCTCCTTCAGGCAACAAGATACAGATCAAAACACGACTAAACTCTGCATTAATCAGCTTCTATATTTTCACTAAATCATCTACAATAAGCATTTTGTTCATTTGACGTTCAACAATCGGATGTGATTGAGTGTAGCTGTTTACCTGCAGCAGGTTCACACGTCTCTTTTCTCTAAATCCACCGCCTGTTTTTGTTTTTGTTGTCCAAACTCCATTTCCACCTCTCCTGCATAAACAGCAGTCCCTCATTCATTCCTCTGTAAAGTTATCAACGTGCGCTGCTTCTGCCGTAGAAATGCCAGGGCTCCGTGTGAAACAAAGAAATGCAGCTGCAGTGAGTTTTTTGGTTGTTTACCAGCCTCCACCAGACAACATCAATGTTTGTCTTTAAGTGATCACGGTCAAAAAAACGACTCCTCTTGAAATCAGATTAAAGCTCTCTGTCCTGTTATTTTCGTTGAAAGAGCCCTACACACTCTCCTGAGCGTCAGTGTGGTTCTTGAGACTGCAGCCTCCAGGTGCAGTGCAGCTACTCACCTCGGAGGCAGCAGTGTCACGCCTCACTGACGGAACAGCAGCAAATGAAACGGCCTTTTTCCCTCGTTTGAGAAGCAGGAACAGCTCGAGTCCAGTCAGGACCCAGAATGTATGAATAGTTATTAGCAAATTCACATTTATTTATTTTTATCTTATTTATTTATTTGACAGGGACAATGCAATCAGACATAGTTACACAGCAAGCATGCAGCTGATGCGACGCATATAGAGTGTATAGCTACTGCTAATGTTCAACTCCTGTCCCTGGTTGGGCTTTTCCCGACAGATAAAATATAACAATAAAATGTTAATATTTACAACAGTTATAACATGTACACACTCAACACTCTCACATAAACACGCTACAATATTTACAAATGGGCACAGCTTTGATTCTTTTTAGCCTTAGCTTTGTGGTGAACAGCTTTAGCTCTGATCTGCTCTGAGTTCAGTGGGAAGTGAGTTCATAGATTACCATATTTACAAAAAAGCAGACGAATGTGGTATGTAGATAAGTTGCTCCCAAGTATAAGTCGTTCCCCTGTCAGACAGACGATGAAAAAGTGCGACTTATAGTCCGGAAAATACGGTAAATAGTTCTTGCATGAGCTCCATTGGATTTAGTTTTTCAAACACAGTTTGGTTCAGAATCATCTCAGATCAAAAAGACGAAGAGAAAAAGTCTTGTGTTTAGTCAAACTAGACTTTCTTTGGTCGTCTACAGCTCTGGCTCTAACCCTAACCCTCTGGACACACCAGACTCTCTCCAGGCTCCAGTTTGTCTAGTTTTTCTGTCCTGTTTCAAAGAGACTGCAGTGAGTTTGTTTTTGGACCAAATCAAACCATTTAAAGGCACTAAATGAATAAATAAATAAACCATCACACCAGTCCACCACACAAATGAAACAAGAAATTTTTTATCTAAATTTAGCCTTGAAATCACTTTGTGTCGTCTTTTTGGAGAGAAACCAAGAGTTCTGCAGGTGAACAGGTGTTTGTTTCACTGACAGGCCTTTGTTTGATTGACAGGTGCTGGGGACCACGATGACCCGCCCTCTGACGACCTGGTGGAGTCGTCGTCCAATCAGGAGCTAGATAAATCTCCCACTGCAGCTTTAAGAGTCCAAGAGGCCATTCTGAAGGAGCTGGCCAACGAGGACGTGCACAAGGTCTAAATATTACATTATGATTTATTTAACCCAGAAAGCAATACGACGTGCACAAGGTCTGAATATGGTTTAACTGTTTATTATATTAAAGACCTACACAAGAGTCTAAATATGTTTAAATATTATTATATCTACTGAGAAACAATTCCAAGAGCTGCGCCAACGCAGGGCGTAGCGGCGAGGACGTGCAAAGTCTAAAATATGTTTACATTATTATTTATTTAACCCAGAAATTCAGACGCTGCACAAGGTCTGAAAATATGTTTAAACATATATTATATGCAGAACATACAGACGGCACAAGGGTCTAAACTCATTTACAGAACTAAAATTTATTATATTTACCCAGAATACAGACAGTGCGCACAAGGTCTGAATATGTTTAAACTAGTATTATTATACTGAGAATACAGACGTGCACAAGCGTCTAAATATATTACATTATTATGTATTTAACCAGAAATACAACGTGCACAAGGTACTGAATATGTTTAACTTATTTATTTAACCGAGACATGATGTAATTAAAATAAAAAACATGCACAAGGTTTGAATCACACGTGACACCAAAAGTTCTTAAATGTGACCACCTTTGCTGAGGATTTGATACAAAAAGTGTTACAGTTTCTGCTGGATCCTAAACTGTCTTAATTCAAGGCTTAAAAAGTCTTAAATCTGACACTGTAGCCCAGGTTTGTTAATGTTTTCCCGGTTTAATTTGCTCTGCTGTAGTTTAGACTGTAGTCGCAGCTGATTGGCTGAGAGGAGTGATGGACTGCAGCCAACGACCAATCACAAACAGACCTGGGCGGGACCAAGTCGCTAACTTTCAGAAAAAAACAAAGAACTTGTTATATTCTTTCTGGAGTAACTGGTTCCTTTGTTATTTTTATTTTATTTACTTCTTTGGAATCTTGAACAAATATAAACACATTCAATAAAGACGACGTGGAAAATAAAAACATTGATATATACAGGATGTTATGAAGAGTGAAACTTTGTGCTTTTAAAAAGAAGAAAACTGGTGGAAGTTTGGGATTATTTTGAGATTTTATTCAGCGGAAAATTGTGGGGAAAAAAAGGACAAATCTACTGGAAACTGATGTGTTTTTGGTCATCAAATATGACCAAAAATAATATAAAAGTGCTTATAAGAAGGAAAATGAGGTATCTAATAAAAGTTAAAAGTGAATCTTTCCACATGAAACCTGTCCTGTGAACTGGTTTTGTTGTTTTTTTTCAACCGGGCCTGCTAATCGTTGATTCTCTTCTCTCTTTCTCTCTCTCTTTCTTGTCCCGGCCTGGCTTAAAGTTTGGTTGGTTGGTGGGTTTTGTGCGGAGGTGTGGTGCTGAGACGACGAGGACGTGAGATGAGGGCGGGGCGTAAGACCTGGAGGCGGAGTGCCAGGCACAAGGATTGGGCTGGCGGCNTTCTGTCCTGTTTCAAAGAGACTGAGTGAGTTTGTTTTTGGACCAAATCAAACCATTTAAAGGCACTAAATGAATAAATAAATAAACCATCACACTGGATTTGTTTATGGAGTCCACCACACAAATGAAACAACATTTTTTTATCAAATTTAGCCTGAAATCACTTTGTGTCGACTTTTTGGAGAGAAACGAGAGAACAGGTGACTGACAGGTTTGTTTGATTGACAGGCCTTTGTTTGATTGACAGGTGCTGGGGACCACGATGACCCGCCCTCTGACGACCTGGTGGAGTCGTCGTCCAATCAGGAGCTAGATAAATCTCCCACTGCAGCTTTAAGAGTCCAAGAGGCCATTCTGAAGGAGCTGGCCAACGAGGACGTGCACAAGGTCTTTAAATGTGTTTAAATTATTTATTTAACCAGAAATACAGACGTGCACAAGGTCTGAATGAGTTTAACTTTTTATTAGGGCCGGGAATTGATTAAAAAAAATTAACTAATTAATCGCAAATCTGAAAAAATTTATCGCGATTAATTTTTGATTTTCGCATACCCTTGGTAAATGCAACTAATTTTTTTTCTTCGTTTTGATGTTTTAAATTGTTAATTTAGACATTTTTGAATGAGTCCTATTCATCTATAATTAACTTAAATAGATCAAATATTTTATACTGAAGCCTTTTGAATTGATTAAGGTTATAATTTATTTTTTAAAAGACACCAAAATAATATATATTGAAAATAATACACGGTCCTTTAATGAAGTCCTGCCCCTTTAAGAGGCCCGTTTGTTTCACAGAACGAGCTCATTCATATGAATGAGAGATGGTTCAGATACAAACAAACTCATGTGTGTGTAACGGAGCAGTGGAAGAGCACGGCATGAGACGGGGGAGTGGCAAGGAAGAACGCAGCACGTGAGAACGAGGCAGGAAGAGCACGGGAGAACGGGACGCCCACGGGAGTACAGGGCGGCCCGTGAAGAGAACGAGATGGTCCGGGAAGTACAGGGCGGCCCGTGGGAGAACGAGGAGTCCGCGGGGATTGGATCCGCCGTACGGCCCGGGAATGCGGCGGATCGCGGCGATGGTGACTCAAAACTGCACGCAGGACGCATGCATGTCACAGCAGCACACGTACAGAGGAAAGAAAAGGCAGAAGGCGCTTGTCCTGACGCGGTCTGGCGCTTAGATGCGCGCACCTCGGCAGGAGGAGCGAGTAAAATTAATCGATGCGTTAATTATTTGACGCGATTAAAAGAAAAAATTAATCGCACTGCGTTAACAAAAGTCTTAAATGTGACACCTTTTGTGAGATTTTGATAAAAAATGTTTACAGTTTCTGCTGGATCCTAAACTGTCTTAATTCAAGGCTTAAAAAGTCTTAAATGTGACACTGTAGCCCAGGTTTGTTAATGTTTTCCCGGTTTAATTTGCTCTGCTGTAGTTTGACTGTAGTCACAGCTGATTGGCTGAGAGGAGTGATGGACTGCAGCCAACGACCAATCACAAACAGACTGGCGGGACCAAGTCGCTAAAAACTTCAGAAAAAAACAAAGAACTTGTATATTCTTTCTGGAGTAACTGGTTCCTTTGTTATTTTTATTTTATTTACTTCTTTGGAATCTTGAACAAATATAAACACATTCCAATAAAGACAACGTGGAAAATAAAAACATTGATATATACAGGATGTTATGAATCAGGAGTTAAAAAGAAGAAACTGGTGGAAGTTTGGGATTATTTGACATTTTATTCAGCGGAAAATTGTTGGGGAAAAAAAGGACAAATCTACTAGAAACTGATGTGTGTTTAAGGATCAAATATGACCAAAAATAATATAAAAGTCTTTTTATAAGAAGGAAAAATGAGGGAAAATGAATCTGAGTAAATGTTAAAAGACTTAGTTGAAACGCTGCTGTAATGATGTTTTCCTGCAGGTTTCGTGTTACGACCAGGACGTGGAGATGGAGGGCGGGCTAAGACCTGGAGGCGGAGTCAGGCACACAGACTTTAGGCTTCGGGGGGGACCTGGGGGGGGTCAAAGACGAACAGCCGACCTGGAGCAGCGACATGAAGCTGGAGTATTACTGTACGGAGCCAGAACGCCCTGAGCTGCCACGTCTGCGGAAAGGCCTTCCTCGACGAGAACAAGCTCAGGTCAGAAACTTTTTGGGGGGGCTTATGTAACGCTAATTAAAGGCCAGGCGCTTGACTACTATACAGGTTAGCTTAACAGAAAAAGGATCGCTCTGGAGCCCGGGTGATAAAAGACCAAAGACAATATTGCAGTTATTGTGTGTATGGAAAAAGAAACAGATTGAAATTGCATGATAAAAATTATTGTTTGTATGAGACAGTGTTAACAAAATAAAAGAAAAACAACAACAACAAAATATTCAGTTCATGGAATGAACAGTTCCGTCTTTTCAGAGCGCATTAATCCAAGTTTAAGGTTCGAAAACGGAAAAAAAATAGAGATGCGGCGGATAAAAGGAAAAAAATGTTTGTCCTACCGCACAGTCGATTGCTCGCCATCTGGTATTGTGTAGGCTAGCTCAGTCCGTTAGAGTTCCATCCCAAAAAAAAAAACTGACCTTGATTGCGTGGGCAGAAAGCACCACCCTATGCACGGCCGGACAGCAAAACATGCACAGAGGCTCTAAAGTTCGAAGAGTAAGATGAGGATTTGAGAAGTTCCACCGATTTGTGTAAAGCCGACCATGCCACAGCCACAGTGGAGACGGAGGAGAGGGAAGTGAACTCTGTGACCCCCAACTGAAGGAAGTGGGGAGTTGGGCACAGCAGGAAGTGGACCCGCAAAATAAAATAACTTATTTGATACGGGTTACACTTAAATGTGTGACTCCTCTTGTGTTGTTCCTAAACTCTCTTGGTTTGATTCTTTGTCCAGACTTATAAAAGGTGAAAATGTGACACAAAATGTGACTCTAAAGTGTATTAGTTTGTTTCTTTTCTTCCAGCCTTGGACATGTTCAGAATCTTGATATTTGTAGTTTTTGTGCAGAAGCAGTTTGTAGTTTGTCTCTTGTTTTGTCCCATTGACTTCCATTAGAAACACTGAAAATCCTCTAGAAAACTTTAGTGTTTGGTCCTTTTCAGAAGAGCTCAAATGTGTCATGTTTAGACTTTTAGATGAATTGTGTGTATTTCCATAGAAACAGGCCCCAGAAGAGTAAGACACAGTTTCCCCACGCCACGCCACGCCACGCCCCAAGACATGTCCTGGGGGCGTGGCTTCACTTGGGACAGGGGGAGTGTTGGGGAGTATTTTACAGGCATCAAAAAAGGAACTTAAGGACAGAACATTTGTAAATGACAAGTCTCTGGTTTAACCAAACTGTGAGTTGATTTGTTGAAAATCTAAGGTTTGTAACAAGAAATCACTGAAATATCTCCAAAACTGTAGCAATGGTGGACAAGTTAAAAGTGAAAAACGCCAAAAAATGGAATAAAACTCCCCAATGAGACACAAGGGTTAAGAACATTTTTCTTTTAGTCAGCTAAAAGAAGGACCACAGATGTAAACTAACCTTTCTGGCTAATTCTGGTACATTTACAGAAATGTTGATTAATGTACACTGTCCCTGTTGATACTGGAGCCGATACTTGAGCCGATACTGGAGCCGATACTGGGGCCGTTCTGAAGAGAGTTTGTGTTTGTTTTGTAGGAAACACGAGAAGCTTCACTCTGCAGAGCGACCGTTTGGATGTGAGATCTGCACCAAGGCTTTACTACACACGCTCATCTGAAAGGTACAAACTACACCTGTGACTACACCTGTACCTGTAACTACACCTGGAACTACACCTGTAAACTACACCTGCACCTGTCACTGCTCCACACAAGAGTCTAACACCACAAACACACCTGAGACCTGCACCAAGGCTTTACTACACACGCTCACCTGAAAGGTACAGACTACACCTGTGACTACACCTGTAACTGCACCTGTAACTACACCTGTGACTACACCTGTGACTACACCTGTAACTACACCTGTCACTGTCTCTGCTCCACACAAGAGTCTAACACCACAAACACACCTGAGATCTGCACCAAGGCTTTTACCACACACGCTCACCTGAAAGGTACAAACTACACCTGTGACTACACCTGTAACTACACCTGCACCTGTCAGAGCACCTGTCACTGCTCCACACAAGAGTCCAACACCAGTAGGGATGAGTGTCGTTTAGGATTTATCAATACTTACTCTTATCGATCCTGCTTAAAGATGCTTAAAGATCTTTGAACAGTTCTCTTATCTTTTGTATTTTTACTCACAATGAACTTTATTCTGCACCACGGCTTTTTCCATCATTTAAAAACTTTGTTCTCCACCTGCTCCTGTCACTGCTCCTGTCACTGCTCCTGTCACTGCTCCTGTCACTGCTCCTGTCACTGCTCCTGTCACTGCTCCTGTCACTGCCTGGTCCCATCTGACCTGGTCCTGACTAGTTCTGACACGGTTCTCTCTGGTTCCGTCCTCAGAACACCTGAAGATCCACACGGGGTTCAAGCCTGTTCTCTCTTTCTCTCTCTCTCTCTCTCTCTGGTTCTGTCTCTGGTTCTGACCCATTTCTTTCTCTGGTTCCGTCCTCAGAACACCTGAAGATCCACACGGGGTTTAAGCCTGTTCTCTCTGGTTCTCTGTCTGGTTCTGACCCGGTTCCTCTCTTCTTCAGAACACCTGAAGATCCACACTGGGTTTAAGCCGTACAGATGTGACGTTTGTGGAAAGTCTTTATCCGAGCTCCAGATCTGAAGAAACACGAGAGAGTTCACAGCAACGAGAGACCCTTCGCCTGCCAGATGTGTGACAAGGTACAGTCCTGGTCCTGGTCCTGGTCCTGGTCCTGGTCCTGGTCCTGGTCCTGGTCCCGGTCTCACTGAGTCCTCTTTCAGGCGTTCAAACACAAGTCTCACCTGAAGGATCACGAGAGACGACACAGAGGAGAGAAACCTTTCATCTGTAACTCCTGCTCCAAAGCCTTCGCCAAGGTCAGAGTCACATGACACACTATTCACATAGGCCCCGCCCACAATAAGATGAACACAGGCCCCGCCCACTATGTGACACAGGCCCGCCCACTATGACATCATCACTTTAGCGATGAACATATGCCCCGCCCACTATGACATCATCACCAGTGCAGATGTGGGCGGAGTCAGAATGACTCATTTTAGTGACGAGGCCCAGGGCCGTACGTGAACTCTTTTTTGGACAAGGATATGTATAGAATAATCGAATAAAATGTTGAAATTTGGTGCAAATATTAAAGCCATGACACTGATCAAAAAAGTCAATCAGGCCCATGTCGTGATTTTTACAGTGAAGCTGTAGCAATAGCAATAACCCCCAATGTTATCCTAATGGGAAAACTGACAAATCTCTGAAAATAGTTTTAACTATAACTAACTCCTGAGCAATATCATAATTGGAAATCATCTCTTCATGTTTTAGGTTTGTTGTTCCTCTGATCTTAAGCGTGTTTCTCTTGTTGTTCCTTTAACCTGTTGTGTGTTTGTGGTGTTCCAGGCGTCGGATCTAAAGCGTGTTTGCTGTGTGTGTTGTTTTAACCTTACATACGTGTGTTTGTGGTGTTTGTTTATTTTACCTTACATACGTGTGTTTGTCGTGTTCCAGGCGTCGGATCTGAAGCGTGTGTGTGTTGTGTTTGTTGTTTTGACCTTACATACATGTATTTATTTATTTATTTAACCTTACATACATGTATTTGTTTGTTTCCAGGCGTCGGATCTGAAGCGTCACGAGAACAACATGCACAGCGACAGAAAACTCTCTGTTCACGGAGACGAAGCTTCTCTGCAGGCGGCGGCTTTAGCGGCAGAAGAGTCTCAGCTGGAGCAGCACCTGGAGAGCATCGCCTGTTCATGAGACCTAGCACTGATCCAGGACCAGGACTAGAACCAGACCAGGACCAGGGACAAGACCAGAGACCAGAGAGACCAGCTCCAGAGAGAGAGAGAGAGAGAGAGAGAGAGACTAAACCCAGAGGAGCAGAAGAGCCTCAGCTGGAGCAGCACCTGGAGAGCATTGCCTGTTCATGATCCAGGATAGACCAGGACCAGACCCAGGACTAGACCAGGACCAGGACCTGCCCTAGACCCAGACCTGGACCAGAGACAAACCAGAGACCAGAGAGACCAGCCCCAGAGAGAGAGAGAGAGAGAGAGACTAAACCCAGAGGAGCAGAAGAGTCTCAGCTGGAGCATCGGCCTGTTCATGATCCAGGACTAGAGACCAGACCCAGGACTAGACCCAGGACCTGCCCCAGACCCAGGACTAGACCAGGACCTGCCCAGACCCAGGACCTGCCCCAGACCAGACCTGAGACTTGATACCAGCCCAGAGAGAGAGAGACCTGTCCTAGACCCAGAGCTGGAGCCGACCCTCAGTCTGATCTGTGCTTATAAAGTTTCTAAAGTCAAACTCCATTTGTGTCCCAGGTCTGTGTCTCTGAGCTAAACCTTTGACTCTTTAAGCTGTAATTATGTGTTAATAACTGTTAGTTCATATGAATAAGAACTCTTGATTATGAAACAGTTTGGACTTCGGTGCTTCTCTTGAACCTGGTGAGTTCAAACTGTCCTGGGCCAAAGTAAAGCTCCTTCAGGGCCGTGTTTGGACCGCAGGCCACACTTTGAACTCCTCTTGTCTGTGCCACGTCTGCCCCGGGGCAATCTGCTGCTGTGAGTCGCTGTGAGCTGCTTCTCAAGACTTTAACTGTTACAAATATGAACTAAACAAATCAAACTTTATAATGAAAGAAAAGACTAATGTAGTCCTGGTTTAAACCTGGTTTAGACCTGTTTTAGTCCTGTTTAAGTCCTGGTTTAGTCCTGGTTTAGTCCTGTTTTAGTCCTGGTTTAGTCCTGGTTTAGACCTGGTTTAGTCCTGGTTTAGACCTGGTTTAGACCTGGTTTAGTCCTGGTTTAGTCCTGGTTTAGTCCTGGTTTAGTCCTGGTTTAGACCTGGTTTAGTCCTGGTTTAGTCCTGGTTTAGACCTGGTTTAGACCTGGTTTAGTCCTGGTTTAGTCCTGGTTTAGTCCTGGTTTAGACCTGGTTTAGACCTGGTTTAGTCCTGGTTTAGTCCTGGTTTAGACCTGGTTTAGTCCTGGTTTAGTCCTGGTTTAGACCTGGTTTAGACCTGGTTTAGTCCTGGTTTAGTCCTGGTTTAGTCTTTGTCTAAAATGTAAATATAAAAAGTGAATCATGTGAAACAAACAATATGTTGTTGTTTGTAAATAAAGTGTAAAATATGAAATGTAAATAAATGAGCTGTTTTAAGCTCCGCCTCCTGAACTATTTCCCTTTCTCTCTCTCCTCTCTCCCTCTCTCCTCTCTCTCTCTTTCTCTCTCCTCTCTCTCTCCTCTCTCTCTCTCCTCTCTCCTCTCCTCTCTCTCTCTCTCTCCCTCTCTCTCTCTCTCTTTCTCTCTCCTCTCTCTTTCTCTCTCTCTCTCTCTCTCTCTCTCTCCTCCTCTCTCCCTCTCTCTCTCCTCTCTCCCTCTCCTCTCTCTCTCCTCTCTCCCTCTCTCTCTCTCTCCTCTCTCCCCTCTCTCTCTCCCCTCTCTCTCTCATCTCTCTCTCCCCTCTTCTCTCTCCTCTCTCTGTTTCTCCCCTCACTCTCTTTCTCTCTCTCTCTTCTCTCCTCTCTCTTCTTCTCTCTCTCTCTTCTCTCTGTCTCTCCTTTTCTTCTCTCTCATTTCCTTTCTTTGCTCCCTCCCTCTCTTTCCTTTTCCTTCACTTCCTCTCTCTCTCTCCTCCCTCCTCTTCCTCTCTCTCTTTCTCCCTCCCCCTCTCTCCTTTTCTTCTCTTGCTTCTTCTCCTTGCTTCCTCTCTTTCTTTTCCTCTTCTTCCTTCCTCCCATCCTCTTTTCTCCTTCACTTCTTCTCCTTCACTTCCTCTTCTTGCTCCCTCACGTCCTCTTCTTCCTTTCCTCACTTCTTTCATTTTCCTCCTCTTGCTCCCTCTCTCTCTCTCTCTTTCCCTTGCTCCCTTACTCCCTCTACTCTCTCGCTCGCTCCCTTTCTTTCCTCTCCTCGCTTCATGTCCTTGCTCCCTCACTCTCTTCACTTCCCCTCTCTCTCTCTCCCCCTAGCTTCTTTTCTTCGCTCCCTCCTCTTGCTTCCTCACTTCTTCTCACTCCCTCCCTCTCTTCCTCTCCTCGCTGAGTCTCCTTGCTCCCTCCTCTCTCCTCCTTTCTTCTCTTTGCTTTCTCTCCTCACTTCCTCTTCTTCCTCTCTCCCCGCTCTCTTTCTCTCTCACTCCCTCTCTCTCACTTCCTCTCTCTCTCTGTCCTTTTTTTTCTCATTGCTTCTTCTCCTTCACTTCCTGCTCTCGCTTGCTTGCTCCCTCCCCTTGTCCCTCACTTCCTCTCCTCTCTGGCTCTTCTCACTACTCTTCTTCCTTTCCTCGCTCCATCTCCTTGCTCCCTACTCTCTTTCTCTCTCTCCCTCACTTACTCCTCTCCTCTCTCTCCTCACTTCCTTTCCTCGCTCCCTCCCTTGTTCCCTCCTCTCTCTCTCTCTCTCTCTCTCCCTCCTTTTCTTCTCTTTTCATTTTCTCCTCACTTCCTCTTCTCCTCCACTTCTCTCTCTCTCTTTTCTTTTCTTCTCTTTGCTTTCTGCTCCTCACTTCCTCTTCTTCGTCTCCTTGCTCCCTCCTCTCTCACTCCCTTGCTTCCTCTCTCTCTTCTCTTCTTCCCCCCTTGCTCGCTCACTCCCTCTCTTTGCTTCCTCTCTTCATTTCCTCTTCTTCCTCTCCTCGCTACCTTGACTTGCTTACTTCCTCTTTCTCTCCTCTCTCTCCACTCTCCTCTCTCACTCCTCTCTCTCTCTCTCCCTCCTCTCTCTCCTGTTCCTCCCCTTGCTCCCTTGCTGCAGTCCTTGCCTCCTCGTCTCCTTGTTTCGTGGTAACAGCGACAGTCGACTGTTTCACTCCCACGAAACGACACATGAAGCTGAACCGGACCTGAACCGGACTGTAACCGGACTAAAACCCAGACCAGGACAGAGCCGGGACCGACCGAGACCAGGTCTGGACCAGGACTAGACCAGGACTAGACCAGGACCGGGATCTGGACCAGGATTTGTAGAAGATTCCACCTGAAACCAGCTCCGGACCCACAGGAGAGAGAGAGAGAGAGACTGCAGCATCAGAACCAGCTCGAGGACCGGGTCTGAACCAGGTCTGAACCAGGTCTGAACCAGGACTACAGCAGGTCCAGGATGAGGAGGTCTCTGTGGGACGGCGGCTCTCTGTGGGTCAGTGCTTGAGTCTTACTTTGGGCCTTAAACGGGTCAGATTTACAAACATGATTTATTTAAACTGATTTAATACATGTATTTACCTGATCAAACAAGTTTTTATTATCAAATTCTAATTATATAAATGTAAATATTCACCACAGATTTAGACACATTAAATTTGTGTTTCAGACCTTTATTATTATCATTTCAATGTGTTTTGGCCTGAACATGTGAGCTACCCCAACTTTAATCAGTCACAAGGCCAAAGAGTTAAATGAACTTAAAACTTTGTGTGGTTTAACTTAATAAGAGTAAAGATTTTAGACTTTTAACTTATAAAAGAGAGAGAGAGAGACAAGTCAAGTTAAAAGTGAAACTACCATAAACCTGATGAAAACAAAATAATAATCCTAATTCAGATTGAAATGTCTTTGTGCAGCCGGAGTTTAATTTAAATCTTCAAACATGAGACACATTTCTGTTTATTTCAGATTTTATTATTAAGCAGAAAAAGAACAAAAACATAACCATAAATAATAAATATGTGAAGACAATGTTTATTTATTTGTTTCTTTGCAACAGTCAGGCTTATGAAGGTTCATATTTGAGTCATTTAGAGTTTTTGTATAAAACATTGTCTTGACTAAAGGTTTAATGTGATTTCTGCTCAAACAGCTTCAGTTCAACTAAAAAAACAGGAATCTTATAAAAGTTTAACCAGATTATGACAGATTTACCTCACATTTGTCCAGACAAAAGTGTCACATAAACTCAGATCTATGAGTCACTTATAGATCTGAGTCAATATGCACCTGTCACTGCTCCTGTCACTATAAGTCACAGAAGTAAAGTTAATCTGATTAGAATAAAATCTGATTTTACAAAAGGACATTTGTCTTAAATGTGCAGTTTCCTGTTTTTGTCCAGCTGAGGGCGCCGTTTCTCTGTCTAAAGTCAGTTTGTGTTTCATAAATAAAAATAAATCATAAAACACTTAAAACACTTGAACAGCAGGTTAAATCTGATTCTGACAGAAAACAAACATGTGACTGTTTTATTCACATTAAAGATGATTTTTACTCTGCAAACAAAAGGTTTCACTGCCTCAGACTAAAATGTAAAAATACTTTTAAGATCAGGCAGTGAACAGTGACCCTAACCCTGAAAACTTATTAAATACCACAACTGAGGAGAATATTTCACCAAAAGACCAAAGATGTGTTTATGTGTCAATGCTAACGCTAAAGTCTGACCGTTTGAAAATAAACATCTTCTGTGCACAGGGTCAAGTCAGCTGCTTTTGCTTTACAAAGTCACTTTCACTTTGAGTCAGTTGAACCCTTTTACAGTGCATCATTTTAGTTTGTTTATATTAGGGCCTATTCAAACTTTAGAAATGAACAAAGATCTGATCCGGTTTTCAAACAGTCTCCAAACACCTGGTTTTCTTCTGGGTCCTGTTTTAGTTTTGATCTATTTCTGCTTCAGACGTGACACTGGCTGTTCCATGTTAATAAAAGTGTTCACGTGTGGAACTCCCTGGAACACTGAGTAGAATCTCTCTGGTTGGATTCTCAGTGGAACAAGTCTGTGTAATCCTCATTCGTCCAGGAGGGATTTAAAGTCTTCAAAGGATTGAATGAATTCAGACTGAAAATGACTTTGGGATGAGAGTTAAAACGTCTTGATCTTCATAAACTTTCTACGATTCTCGATGGTCCTGATGGTTCCACCAGAAGCTCTAACACAGACCCGGGGCCCACTTAGCCCAGACCGTTTGAATCTGGCCCGTGCAGGTTTTATTTAATTTCATCTCCAGAGCCTGTGTCTTTGTTTGTTTTTATCATATTTATTATCACACTAAAGTGAGTTCAAAAGTGTGTTTGTTAGAACGATCACTTTCTACACCAATGTCCACGGTCCAGACGTCTACCACATGATCGGATTCAAATATGAAACACTGGAAAGTAACTGCCCAGCCGTAATGTCCCAGTTTATACCTTTAATTACCTATAATATAGAAGTGACACCAAAAGTACCACTAACTATCATTATAACTATCTCTTCAGATACTGTTTGTACCAGTCTGAGGACCACTACAAGTACCACTGTAGTTACCGTTAAGTACCACTGTAGTTACCACTGATAAAACCCTTAAGTTCCTCCTGTTCTCTGATGAGTCGTGTTAAAGTGTTTTATCTGTTTCTCTGTGCAGGTCGGAGGCTGAGCCCGGCGAGCTCGTGGGGGCGGAGTCAGCGGTCCGGGGGGCGTGGCCTGAGCAGCTGAGCCGTCGCCGTGACGATGATAGCGACAGGAGGACTTCTGAGGATCAACGCCCGACGACAAGACTCTCTGAGGAACAAACCCAGAGTCCCGAAACCCAAGAAACCCAGAAAGAAACGGTGAGTCTGAGCAGGTTCTCCCATCAAGACTGAAACTCCCATCGAGAGTGACACTAATACTACCATCGAGATTTACACTGCAGACCTACCATTAAGACTGACTCTAACTCTAACTCTAGCAACAGTCCACTGAGAAACAGAAGAGTCGGTGAGTTTAAACCAGGGCTGTCCAAACCTTTTTGAAGCTTTCATGGAGCAGAGTCAAACTGTGAAGTGAATCATTCAAAACTTTGCATTTGACCCACTGACCTGTAGAAATGAGATTTGACCTCATTTGAATAAGTCACCACACTTTGAATAAGGCTTTTAACATTCTTTTTAGGTTTCTATAAAATAAAAATGCTTATTCTTTAGACTTTGATAGAAGAATTGCTCAATTTGACATTAAAAACTAAACTTTTTGTACAAATGGGCCCCAAAAGGCCAAGGGCTGCATTTGGCCCCTGGCCACAGTGTGGACATGCCTGGCTTAAACTGATTGAACCATCGATAACTCTCCAAATCTCTTTAGTTAATTCTCTAAAGCCCTAGATTTTTATTGGTGACAGAACATCAGAATAATCACCTCCAGAAATCATTTTGTGTTCTTCATAAGTGTCCTGACACCCAGGTTGAGAACCACTGCACGAACGTGTGTCTCTAACTCTCTCTCTCTCTTTTTCTCTCTCTCTCTTTAACCCTCTTGTTTTTCTCTCTCTTGTTTCTCTCTCTCTCTCTTCAGAACTTAGGAGGTGGTAGTTGTCTAGGTCGGCTGCAGCTCTCCTCTCTCTTTCTCTCTCTCTCCTTCTCTCATTTCTCTCTCTCTTTAACCCTCTCGTTCTTCTCGTTTCTTTTACAGAACTCAGGAGGTAGTTGTGGTCCAGGGTCGGCTGCAGCTCTGCTCTCTCTCTCTCTCTCTCTCTCTCTCTCCTCTCTCTCTCTCTAAACTCTCTCTCTCTCTCTCTCTCTAACTCTCTCATTCTCTTCTCTTTTCCCTCTCTTTCTCCAGGACTCAGGAGGTAGTTGTGGTCCAGGGTCGGCTGCAGCTCTGCTTCTCTCTCTCTCTCTCTCTCTCTCTCTCTCCTCTCTCTCTCTCCTCTCTCTCTCTCTCTCTCTCTCTAACTCTCTCATTCTCTTCTCTTTTCCCTCTCTTTCTCCAGGACTCAGGAGGTAGTTGTGGTCCAGGGTCGGCTGCAGCTCTGTTCTCTCTCCGGGTTGGTTGCTCTGGTGGGGTTGGTGGTGCTGTTGGTGGGCGGAGTCTTAGCGGCGGTCGGGTACTGCCCCCAGGACCTGCTGTTCAAGAGCGGGACCAGCGGGAGGCGCCAACACCACCTCAGCTCAGGTCAGATTCATCTTTTAACCGTCATCAAACTGAAACTGGAGCGACCGCCCCAAGCTCAGCCAATCAGAGCGCAGCATTCACTTCAGACAGTACACAGTGGTCTCATTTGTTCACCACTTCTGCACTTACCATAAAACACAAAGGTTACTATTTTACAACTAAAAAAGTGAGCTTTAATCTTTACTTTTACTTTAATCTTACCACTGCAGATGCTTCAAAGGAAATGATCAGAAGAAACATCATCAAATACAAATGTCTGACATCAGCAACTCAAACTCATCAAAGCTTTGTTCTAGGACCACAGATATATCTTTAACCCTAGAACACTATCGCTATTAAAAGTTGCACCATCACTTTTGTCGGGTAATTTTCACCTGATATAATAAACCCAACAAAAAGAACTTGTCATAAAAAACAGATCAAAATATGAAACACTTGATACATTACAGTGGTTTTCTTTTATTTTAAACTGTGATATGTGTAACAAAATGGAAAATAAAAATATAGAAGATCCTACAAACATGTTTGAAAATTACTGAAAAATTTGGATTTTGAAAACAAAAACTTCCTAAAAAAAAAAAAAAATCCTGATACAGTAAACTTGGTGTTTGGTTCAGTCATTCCTGAGACATGTGAGACTTCCTGGTGAAGCTCAGACTCTGGACACAAACAGCTACAGGAGAGAAGAACAAGTGTGTAAATGACCACTTGATTAAAATATTGTTTCACCAGAAGAATTCACTTTGAAATCACCACTTTGTCATATATATTCATAATTCATATCAATAGCTACATAATGTAATTTTGGCAGAAAAATAATAATAATAATAATAAATATAATAATAAAAAAAAGTAAACGTACATTATCCTCTATCACTGTTGCCGGGTGAAAATCACCTGAAAGCAAACCTGTGTTCCTCACTGAGACGTCAGAGACACTAATCCTGCCACAGAATGAAGCTGGAGTTGACCAGGGACAGTAAATATGGTGAAAATATAATGAGTCTGAATGTTGTGACCCTTGACATGAGGCAGGATAGTTTGATTTTAAACACTAACACTATCATGGTGAAATCCACCCAAAACGTACATGACCCTCTTTCACTGTCGCCGGTGAAAATCACCCAAGGCAAGTCTGTAGGTAAAGTGGCTTTGGGGAAACACCTTCATAGAGTCACAAACACTGGTGAAGCTCCAGGGACTCATGACACTCAGAAACATGCAACATATTGAAAATCATGTAAATACATTTGCTCTGGTGAAATTCATTGCGATAGTGAAAGAGGGTTAAATGTGAGGTTTAAACGAGGACACTGCGGCTGTTCTGCCCTACAAAGGGAAAACGCAGAACTGTATCTAGGGCTGTAGTCCACCAAAGAAAACGATTAATCGACTAAAGCTCAAGAAATACTAAAAAGTATGTTTGTGAAAAGGATCTAAAATCAATACTAAAAATGGTATTGAAACAAGATTTGAAAAGCTTTAAAATAATTTTAAACTTTATCAAGACAAGTTTATCACAAAAATGTTTAAAAAAGAAAGTATTGTATTTTATGTAAAAAAAAATGTGTTTCTGAATATAAAACATGAGTTAACTCTGGAATTGTCACTGACGGCGGGATAAATGACACAACACCCCTGCTGTGGACGTGGAGGGACAGACTAGTGTCCTCTGGGACTCTTGGACCTGAGCCAGACCTGGACTGGAGCTGGACTCACTTTGTGCTGAGTTTGGACTTTTGTGTCTTTGTCTCGTTTGACTTTTCTGACTCGTTTGACTTTTGTGTTTTAGATCGAACTTCAGGAAAGACTTAACTCCAGCCACAACTCCAGCCTCAACGTGATCCAGACCCTTCTGCAGAGGTCAGACCTGGTACAGACCAGGTTTAGACCTGGTTTAGACCTGGTACAGACCAGGTTTAGACCTGGTTTGGACCTGATACAGACCTGGTTTAGTCCTGTTTTAGTCCTGCTTTAGTCCTGCTTTAGTCCTGCTTTAGTCCTGCTTTAGTCCTGGTTTAGTCCTGCTTAGTCCTGTTTTAGTCCTGCTTTAGTCCTGGTTTAGTCCTGCTTTAGTCCTGGTTTAGTCCTGCTTTAGTCCTGTTTTAGTCCAGTTTTAGTCCTGTTTTAGAACTGCTTTAGTCCTGGTTTAGTCCTGCTTTAGTCCTGTTTTAGTCCTGGTTTAGTCTTGTTTTAGTCTGTTTTAGACCTGTTTTAGTCCTGTTTTAGTCTTGTTTTAGTCCTGTTTTAGACCTGATACAGACCTGGTTTTAGACCTGGTTTAGACCTGCTTTAGACCTGGTTTTAGACTTGGTTTAGACCTGAACAGACCTGTTTAGTCCTGTTTTAGTCCTGCTTTAGTCCTTGAATGTGTTTTCTCGTCGCTGTGTGTATTCTTGACCCGGTTCTGACCCAGTCCTGGTCCTGGTTCTCCTCAGGTTCCTGGACTCGGACCGGCTGAAGGTTCTGGGGCCTCTGGTGATGGGCGTGGGGATCTTCCTGTTCCTCTGCGCCAACGCCGTCTTACACGAGAACCGCGACAAGAAGACCAAAGTCATCAAACTGCAAGACATTTACTCCACTGTGATCGACCTGCACCAGAGCCGAGACCGCAGCCGGGACCGAACCAGCTGGACCGGACCCGGGACCTGGACCGGACCCGGACTGGGCCAGGGACCAGTCCAGAGTCCGAGACCTGCTCCAGAGTCCAAAGAACCTCAGCAGAACCAAAGAAGAACCGAGAGAGAACGGAGACGTGAACGTGATGAGGTGGCTGCTTAGGAAAGGAGATGAGGAGGTAGGAGACGAGAAGAGAGGACAGGAGGAGGTAGGAGGCAAGAGGAGAGGACAGGAGGAGGTAGGAGACGAGAGGAGAGGAGATGAGGAAGCAGGAGATGAGAGGAGAGGAGATGAGGAGGTAGGAGACGAGGGGGAGAGAGGAGAGGAGGAAGCGAGGAAGCTCAAACAAAATGGTGGACGAGGCGAGGATGCAGCCTGAAGGAGAGAGGAAGAAGCGAGGGAGACTGGACAAAATGGTGGACGAGGAAAGGTGGCAGCGTTAGGGAGAGGAGGGAGGAGACGAGGGAGCGAGGAGACAGGAAGGAGAGAGGAGGCAAAGGCGTTCAGAGTAAATGGTGGAAGGGAAGAGGATGCAGCCTGAAGGAGAGAGGAAGCGAGGGAGCTTGGACGAAGTGGTGGACGAGGAAAGGAGGCAGCGTGAGGGAAAGAAGGGAGCGAGGAACGAGGAGGTAGGAGGCAAGTGGACGAGGAAAGGAGGCAGTCTGAAGGAGAGAGGAAGAAGCCAAGGAAGCTGGACGAAATGGTGGACGAGGAAAGGAGGAAGCGTGAGAGAGAGAAGAGAAGTGTTTAGTGTTTTTAATGAGGAGTTTGAGGCGGGGGCGGGGTTAGGGGCGTGGTCAGGGGCGTGGCTAGGGGCGGGGACAGTGCAGTGACAGGTCCTGGCATCACTCCGGCCTCTTTTCTCTTCCGCGCAGCTTCACTTTCCATCGAACACTTTCAGAAAAACGACCAAAGCCAAACGAGATGAAACTGACCAATCAGAGCGCAGCGTGGGAGCTGGACTCGGCCAATCGCAGCGCCGCGGAGCTGGACTCGGCCAATCGGAGCCGGCGGAGCTGGACTCGGCCAATCGGAGCGCGGCGGAGCTGGAGCTGGACACCTCCTTCTCCCTGATTGGCTCGCGCTCTTTCTCCTGCTCTCTGATTGGCTCGCAGAGGCCGCTGCTGCTCACGATGATGTCACGCTCCTCTCTGAGAAGCCCCGCCCACGCCGCTCCTCCACCGACGTCCAATCAGAGGCGAGGCAGCATGTTAGGCCACGCCCCTCCTGCATGTCCCCGACCAATCGCAGGAGCAGCTGCACTTAAGCTCCGCCCACCACCAGAGGGACACGCCCACAAACACAGAAAGAGCAAACACAAGATTCAGTCGCATTTTAACGACGATAACGAACTATAACTGAGCTTAGGATCAATAAGTCATGACCAGAGATACAAAAGCTCCAGTAGAAGTTCAGTTACTCGTGTAAAAGTCAAAGTCCTGCCCAAACTGCTTCACTTGAGTAAAAGTATAAAAGTACACCAGTGTAAATGTGGTTAAATGAAGTTAAAAAAGTCAAAAGTATCACACTGGCAAAAGTTATTGTTTAAAACTATAAATTCTGCAGCTTATTTCACTTTCAAGACATTTCTGATGTTTTCAAGAGATTTGAGCTCAAATCAAATTTACCAATGAGGAGAGTAAAAATGTCAAACCCTACAATAGATAATTTGGCTTAAAATAAGAAATTTAAAGTCCCCATGACAGGTTGAACTCCTCATTTCACAGACGTAGTTCAGATCAATATATTTAAGGTTTTATTAAACATTTTTCACATTTCACTCCAGTTTGGTCATTTTTTAGCTTTAAAAATGTACTTCCTGTTCATCAATGATGACATCACACTGGGTAGTTGCCTAGCAACCATTTAATTGGGCCAAAACTCTTCAAATGCAACTTTTTTTTTAACTGGAGCCATAAAAATCCACTAGAACTCACTGTTGTGTTAAACATGTGTTTCCCACGGCGCTCCATAGTACTCACGAAAAAATAAATAAATAAATTAAATGGCTTTCCCCACATTCTGTATCCACACGCTTCGTACAGGCTAAGCTAGTGACTTTATCCACAACGAGTAGTCTTTTTTGTGCTAGTTTGATGTTTCTAAATAGTTAAGATGTACTTGTGGATTTTGTTATGTTAAATTAAATGTCTGCGGTCTTCACTGTTTAAGGTACAAAAAGTATGAAACTAGCTGTTAACGTGACTGTGGACTCAAGCTACAGTTAGCATGCTATTCTAAAGACGGCCAGTGTGTGGAGCTGTTCACCCACCAGAAAGAAGCTAGTGGTAATCGGCAGTTTTTTTAATAAAACACAATCCTTCCACTGTTGGCAGTTAATCTCACACATCCTTAGAAATGTGCAGCGTCTGGTTTATATTTATTTGGCCAAAAAGGAGAGAAGTGCTGCACATTTGCTACACTTCCACATGGATCACCCGGAGTGGGCGGGTACAGCAAAAATGCTCCGTATGTTGCAAGTCAAATGATGGCGAAGTGTAGCAAATGTGCAGCACTTCTCTCCTTTATGGTCAAATAAATATAAACCAGACGCTGGAGCCACAGAAAAACTGACACACATTTCTAAGGATGTGTGAGATTAACTGTCAACAGTCAAGAAGATTGTGTTTTATTTAAAAAACCTGCCGATTACCACTAGTGAACAGCTCCACACACTGGCCGTCTTTATAATAGCCTGATAACTGTAGCTTGAGTCCACAGTACGTTAACTCTAGTTTCATACTTTTTGTACCTTAAACATTGAAGACCACAGGCACTTAATTTTAATTTAATTGACCTTTATTTAACCAGGGAAGTCCCACTGAGATTCAGAAACTCTTTTGCAGGGGAGCCCTGGGGAAGGTCAGGGGAGGCATTAATGGACATTTAATTTAACATAACGAAATCCACAAACACATCTTAACTATTTAGAAACATCAAGCTAGCACAGAAAAGATACTCGTTGTGGATAAAGTCACTAGCTTAGCCTATACGAAGTGTGTGGTGAACAGAATGTGGGGAAAGCCATTTAAATTATCTTGAGATAAATATTTATTTTTTTGTGAGTACAATGGAGCGCCGTACAAACCTAATTTTTATTGAAAAAGTTTATTTAAGAAGAGATGATGATTAAATTGTCTTTTATTATTGTTTTTGGAGATTACATTTGATTTACACTTTTCAGCACAAAATTGAATCAAAAAGATGGTCCTGACAAAACCTAAGCACCCTTTCAAAAGGACCTCTGGTGGTCCGAATCTGGCCCCCGGGCCCCACTTTGGGCACCGCTGGTCTAGAAAAACAACAAAAAACATTTATTTGTGTGTAAAACAGATAAATTAGGCATTTCTAGACACGTGTTTAAGGACTTTAACTTATCAATAAATAGAAGGCCATTTTCTCCTGAACAGTCAAAATAAAATGAGTGAAAAGCTTGAGAATTCCTCCTGCACAAACTGAAATAACATTTATTAAAACCATTATTTCTAAGTGCACAGTTAGGATTATTTATATTAATATTTATGAATGTTTCCTACAAAGGTTTGCCAATAGAAAACTCAAAACACCAAATTAATCCTGTAAATCAGCTGGAGCTAGTTTAATCTGTCTTTAATCTCATTTGAACCTTTTATTTCAATCTGTGATGAGTTGTTGAACTCAACAAAGTGAGAGAAGTGCGTCTGCTCTTTCTGTGTCCGTGGAGACCGGAGCGGGTCCCGTTGCCGTGACGACGGCAGCGGCAGCAGCGGCGGCCATCTTGGTGTGGTTTCTTCTTCTTCTTCTTCCTCCTGAGTCACTGTGATCCGAGCTTCTGCACTTTTCACCAGAATCATTTATGCAACAAAGACCCAGCTCAGAACGTTTGTGTTTTATCTGGAAGAGTTTTATCTGAGACGGACGAGACGAATCAGACGACAGAGCAGTTTAAATCAGGCTAACGACAGAGCAGTTTAAATCAGGCTAACGACACAGCAGTTTAAATCAGGCTAACAACAGTTACTCAGCTGAAATCTGTGGAAACTTGAGCTTTAAAAATGAAGCAGAGAAAAATACATTTCTAACTCTGACTTTGAGTTTTAGATTTGTCTTTGTTGTTTAAGTGTTTTCAGTCAGTTTTTTGTGCTTGAAATATTTCCGTGACACATCATCAATTAAAGTCACAATTAAGCTGTTTTGGAACACACAATTATTTATTTTTTGGATAAATTGTCCGTTACACTTTAAGGCAGTGGTTCCCAACCTGGGGGGCGTGTCCCCAGAGCTTTGTCTGGTCAGAGGGTCCAGTTCTAAAAGTTCTAAGTGAACTTTATTAGTAAAAACACAAATCTAACACCAAAACACCACAATAGTTGTTTGTTTGGCTGAAATAAATGTTTTTAATGCTAAATATCATCAGACAATAACAATTTAGAGGCCACCAGTTTTAACAGGGGGGGGCTCCACAAGTCTCCCGTTCAGTCGAGGGGGGGGGGGGGGGGGGGGGCTCCACAAGTTCCCCCAAGTCTCCCCAAGTCTCCCGTTCAGTCAGGGGGGGGCTCGACAAGTGTCCCGTTCAGTCGGGGGGGGGGGCTTCGAAGGCTTTACTTTTCTGGTTCAGTCACTTGTGTTAAATTGCTTAAATCTTCTTTCACAGATTAAATGTTGAAAACTGACAAACCTTCCAGTTGTTTGGTAAGTTCAGTTTCACGTCACTTTCTCCAAGACGAGTGGTTTCGGATTATTTCGTCCACAGATTATTTCAGTTTGACGTAAAAGTGATCAAAGTGACTCTATAGTTGGTCCGTCTCAGATCTGTGACGCTCTGATGCGTTTACACTGGCCTGACTCGGCCCCTGAACCAGGCTAAACTGTTCTGAGGCCGACAGAGTGACTGAAACAGAACCAGGCCGAGCCGAGCTGAGCCGGTTTCAGTGGAAACGCGTCACAAACGTCCAAAGCTCAGAATGTCACATTTTATACATGATTTTATTTATTTATTTAACTGTAAATATGTAAATGAGCTTCTGAAGCACAGAAGAAGAGCACAAACACCTGACGCACCGCCACAATAAAAGAACCTGCCACAATAAAATAAACCCCGCACAATAAGTCTGTCCTGTCACAATTAAAAAAACCCTCCACAATAAAAGACAAAGACCTGACGCACCGCCACAATAAAAGAACAACGCCACAATAAAAGGACATGCCACAATAAAAGAACTCTGTCACAATAAAAGACTTGTCCCGCCACAATAAAATAAACCTGCCACAATTAAAAAATATATAAGAGACAATGACCTGACGCACCGCCACAATAAAAGAACCTGTCACAATAAAATAAACCCCGCCACAATAAAAGAACACTGCAACAAAAAAGGACAATGCCACAATAATAAAACCCTGCCAAAATAAAAGAACCTGTCACAATTAAAAAACCCTCCACAATAAAAGTCTGTCCTGTCACAATAAAATAAACCCTGTCACAATTAAAAAATATATAAAAGACAATGACCTGACGCACCGCCAACAAACAAAAAGGACAACGCCACAATAATAAAACCCTGCCACAATAAAAGAACTTGTCACATATATAAGAACCCGTCACAATAAAAGGACCCGTCACAATAAGAGTTGAATAAAAGGACCCGTCACAATAAGAGTGTGAAACATCTGCTGCACATTTTTATTAAAGCTTTTGTCATAAACAGTTTGTCTCGTTGTTTCTTTGTTCGTTTCAATCACAAAAACACTTTTTTTAAACTTCAGATTCGATTTCAAAAACACAAGTTTAGTTCAGATTTAAACTTTTTAAATAAATAAATACATTTGTTTGTTTCTCACACGTTTGAAATGTTTTCAGCAAAAATACACAAACTGACACTTTAACAAGAAATAATAACGTCTGAGGGAAGGGGAGGGGCTTAGAGAGAGGGGAGGAGTTTAGAGAGAAAGAGGAGGGGCTTAGATAGAGGAGGGGTTAAGAGGAAAGAGGAGGAGTTTAAAGAAAGGGGGAGGGGCTTTGAGATAAAGAGGAGGGGCTTAGAGAGAGGGGAGGAGTTTAGAGAGAAAGAGGAGGAGTTTAAAGAAAGGAGGAGGGGCTTTGAGATAAAGAGGAGGGGCTTAGAGATAAAGAGGAGTGGCTTTACAGTCAGGGGCGGGGCTAAAGGTCCTGGTCACATGACAAAACACTCTGGTCTTTTCTTTGATAAAAACAGGTTTAAACAGTCTTTATATTAGAACATTAGAACCTTGACCTTTGGCCGAGCCCCGCCCCATTAGTTACTGTTGCTATGCCCGTCAAACGCAAAAGAACGCCATTGACCTCTATGACAGACAGAAGTACACCGGTTTGTGTGTCTAGATCGAGGCAAAAGAGGTTGAATCTGCAGCGGAGGGATTTATTCAAACATTAAAATACACAACAGAGGGACATAACTCCTATGGAGGCTAATGCTACTGGTCTCAAGCTAAATCAGAGAAACACATGATCTTTAACGTTTCCTCAAATACAACAAGCACAGCTTGTCCTGCTCTTGCACTGCCGGGTAAGTTCACTTTCATATGTTAAGGTCTATTTGTCTCTATTGCAAGTTTATTGTTCATTTACAAGGCTATGTTAGCGAGCTAAACCTACTAGTGTTGGCTAAAGCTAAACGTGGCAGCTTAGAGCGTAACTTCTGCAGTTATATCCTCGTCATGGTGGCTTGTGTTCATGTCTCTGGATCTAACAACACAGTAAGTTCATAGTTATACATGAGTTTAATCCATTGTTGCACCGCTCTGGTTGTTTTGGGTTTTGGAAATGGAAAGAACACAACTCCTCCGGGGTATCTGTGGTCCCATTTGTATAAACCATTAGACACATGGGCCTTATTTACATAGTAACCGTTGCAACGATGTTTGATTGGACAATGGCCGTTTGGGGGCGGGGCTCAGCGAAAGGTCAGTTAGAAATGAAGACAAAATGAATAAATGGTTTAATTTACATAATCAAATAGGTATCACTATTTACTCGTGAGTATTGATCCTGAAACCATCCAGTATCGGTATCGCAAAGTATCGGTATTGTTAAATATCGATTCTCTGATCAGTCTCATCGTTTTGTCATTTGTTCTAAAACTGTTCCGTTAGTGCCCTGACTGTGGCGCTGTCGTGTGTCCGTCCGGTGTCTCTTTCTGTTGCCGTAGCGATCAGTAGTCGTCGTAGCGATAGCCTCCGTAGCCGTAGGCGGTCAGCAGTCGTGCGTAGCGGTCGGTCGGCAGTCGTCGTAGCGGTCGGCAGTCGTCGTGCGGTCGCAGTCGTCGTAGCGGTCAGTAGTCGTCGTAGCGGTCAGCAGTCGTCGTAGCGGTCAGCAGTCGTCGTAGCGATCAGCAGTCGTCGTAGCGGTCAGCAGTCGTCGTAGCGGTCAGAAGTCGTCGTAGCGGTCGGCAGTCGTCGTAGCGGTCGGCAGTCGTCGTAGCGTCACTAGTCGTCGGTCGTAGCGGTCAGTCAGTAGTCGCCGTAGCGGTCAGCAGTCGTCGTAGCGTCACTAGTCGTCGGTCGTAGCGGTCAGCAGTCATCGTAGCGGTCAGCAGTCATCGTAGCGGTCAGTAGTCGTCGTAGCGGTCAGTCGTCGGTCGTAGCGGTCAGTCGTCGGTCGTAGCGGTCAGTAGTCGTCGTAGCGGTCAGCAGTCGTCGTAGCGGTCGGCAGTCGTCGTAGCGGTCGGCAGTCGTCGTAGCGGTCGGCAGTCGTCGTAGCGGTCGGCAGTCGTCGTAGCGGTCAGTCGGCAGTCGTCGTAGCGGTCGGCAGTCGTCGTAGCGGTCAGCAGTCGTCGTAGCGGTCAGTCGGCAGTCGTCGTAGCGGTCGGCAGTCGTCGTAGCGGTCAGTAGTCGTCGTAGCGGTCAGCAGTCGTCGTAGCGGTCAGCAGTCGTCGTAGCGATCAGCAGTCGTCGTAGCGGTCAGCAGTTGTCGTAGCGGTCGGTAGTTGTCGTAGCGGTCAGCAGTCGTCGTAGCGGTCAGTAGTCGTCGTAGCGGTCAGTAGTCGTCTCAGCAGTCGTCGTAGCGGTCAGCAGTCGTCGTAGCGGTCAGCAGTCGTCGTAGCGGTCAGTCAGTAGTCGTCGTAGCGGTCGGCAGTCATCGTAGCGGTCGGCAGTCGTAGCAGCGGTCAGTAGTCGTCGTAGCGTCACTAGTCGTCGGTCGTAGCGGTCAGAAGTCGTCGTAGCGGTCAGTCAGTAGTCGTCGTAGCGGTCGGCAGTCATCGTAGCGGTCGGCAGTCGTCGTAGCGGTCAGTAGTCGTCGTAGCGTCACTAGTCGTCGGTCGTAGCGGTCAGCAGTCGTCGTAGCGGTCAGCAGTCGTCGTAGCGGTCAGCAGTCGTCGTAGCGGTCAGTCAGTAGTCGTCGTAGCGGTCGGCAGTCATCGTAGCGGTCGGCAGTCGTAGCAGCGGTCAGTAGTCGTCGTAGCGTCACTAGTCGTCGGTCGTAGCGGTCAGAAGTCGTCGTAGCGGTCAGTCAGTAGTCGTCGTAGCGGTCGGCAGTCATCGTAGCGGTCGGCAGTCGTCGTAGCGGTCAGTAGTCGTCGTAGCGTCACTAGTCGTCGGTCGTAGCGGTCAGCAGTCGTCGTAGCGGTCAGTCAGTAGTCGTCGTAGCGGTCAGTCAGTAGTCGTCGTAGCGATAGCCTCCGTAGCCGTAGCGATAGTCGTACGCGTCGCGCTCCGTTTTGGCGGGGAGCGTGTCTGCGGCGGGGAAGGACAGAGACTTGATGACTCCTGATTCGTCGCTGAGCTTGACCTCGGTGGAGTAGGAGGGGCCGGCGCCGCTCTCGTCCAATAGGGAGCCGAGGCCGGGCTTCGGGGGCGGGACGCAGGAAGTGAAGGGCGACTGCAGGGCGGGTTTGGGGCACGGCTGGTACGACACCTGCAGGACGAGAAGAGGAAACACAGTTATTCTGAGGAGCAGGGAGGGGGCGGGGCCTGTTGCCGTGGCAGCTGCAGAGGAAATAAAAGTACAAATACAGTCCTGATCAAAATCTTAAGACCAGTTTAAAAATGGCTAGAATTTACCTTTTGCACATTTGGATCTTCATGAGGTTTTAATCAGAGCTACATTATGCAAAAACAACAAGGGGGAGTGTGACAAAAACATTTAGAACTTAATAAATAAAAAATAATAAACTGAAAAAGGTTGTTTATCACCTGATCAAAAGTTTAAGACCACATGCTAAAAGCCAAAATCTGCTCAAAATTCTCCTTTTCTGTCAGGCTTTAGACAGTTCTGTCCTCCTGATGGTTAAAGCAAAGAAGTTTTCACTTCTTGAACGTGGCTGGATCATCGAGCTGCATAAGCAAAGCCTCTCACAGCGACTCACTGCTGCTGAGGCTGGACACAGTCAGACACTCATTCTAAATGTTCTCCTGAGCATTATGGAACAACAAAGTGTAGACCCCAAAAAACGACTCCTGCGCTGAGCCGGAGGATCCTCATGGTGTTTGTCCAGACACAGGGCGGTCCTCCACCCACATTATGGCCTTTTGTCACACTTCCCCTTCTTGTTTTTGCATAACGTAGCTTAAAAACTTCATTACGATCCAAATGTGTAAAAGGTCAATTCTAGCCATTTTCAACTGGTCTTAAGATTTTGATCAGGAGTGTATGAAAAGGTTCAGTTATCAAAGTATTTAAGTATTTTTTTTAAATAAATAAATCATTTCAAAGCGGTGTGCACAGTAGCAGAGTGGTTAGAGCTCTGGCTTCCCCTGACCCTTCCCCCAGGGCTCCTCTGCAAAAGAGATTCTGAATCTCAGAGGGACTTCCCTGGTTAAATAAAGCTCAATTAAATAAGGAGGTTGTGGGTTTGACTCTCAGGTCGATCTCTCTGGGTGGAGTTTGCATGTTCTCCCCGTGCCACTGTGGGTTTTCTCTGCATGTTCAGGTTCATTGGGCATTACTGTGAGAGAGTCAATGTTTGTCTGTCTAACTCTGAGACGAGCTGGTCACTATCCAGAGTGTTCCCCGCCTAAGGCCCAAAGTCACTGGTACAGGCTCCAGTCATACGCGACCCCTAACAGGATTAAGCGGTAGAAAATGAATGAATCATTTGAAAGTTGAGCTTCTGTGAGTTTGTCTGAGACTCTCCCTACACAAGATGGCCGCTGCAGCTGGACTGCTGCTGCTGTAGTTACCATGGAAACGCTCTCTCTGGGCTTTAGGCTATCTCAATGGTCACAAATAAAACTTCTGCACAGACGAGTCTCCTTCACAGTTTCCCCGTTTACATGATGGTTATAATTCTGAATAAAGAAACACCGTGTAAACATGGCCATAGTTCACTTCTATCTACACAAGGTTTTAGTTAGTTTAACTTCTCGTTCTTGTGACAGTCGACATTTTACTGAAGCAGCTTGTTCCATATCTTTAGAACATTTAATTTATACATTTATAACATTAAAGTTACCTTGGAGGTGGTGGTGATGGTTCTTTAGTTTTATTTAGTGCATTTATAACTTATATTTATACTTTTATAACATATATTTGTACATTTAAGTGTGTACCTTTGTGGTGGTGGTGATGATGGTTCTTTAGTTTCTATATTGTACATTTATAACACATATTATATATATTTCTAACCTTTGTGTAGTGGTGATGTTTATTTTAGTTTATTCTAACATATATATATATATTATAATATAAAGTTACCTTTGTGGTGGTGGTGATGATGGTTCTATAGTTTTATTCTAACATATATTATATTTATATTGAAGTTACCTTTGTGGTTGTAGTGATGATGGTTCTTTAGTTCATATATTTATACTTTTATAGTGTATATTTTTTAAGTATATTTGTACCTTTGTGGTGGTGGTGATGATGGTTCTTTAGTTTATTCTAACATATTTATATTATAAATTAAAGTTACCTTTGTGGTGGTAGTGATGATGGTTCTTTAGTTCATATATTTGTACATTTATAACATATATTATGGGTATATTTCTAACCTTTGTGGTTGTAGTGATGATGGTCTGCAGCGCGGCCGGGGAGCCGGGCCCGTTGCCGGGGAAACGGCAGGGGTAGTCGCTGTGGTAACAGTGGTTCCAGGAGGTGGGCGTGGCTTTACCCTGGGGGTCGTAGGTCGCGGAGGAGGAAGAGGAGAGAGGAGCCGAGGAAGAGGAGGAGGAGCCCAAGACCGGAGTCATCATCCTGAACAGAACACACATAGGCCATGTTTACATGATGTTTCTTAATTCCGAATTAATTATTCCGAATTAATTAATTCGGAATTAAAATATTTTCCTTCAAGTTTACATGGAAATAATAATTCCGAATAAAGGTTTACATGTTAAACAGGCTAAATCGGCTTTATCTTCCGCTTAACGTCTGGGTTAGAAAGAGAGAGGAAAGGGAACGCACATACGTCATTACGTAATTACGTCTACCGGAAAAACACACATCCGATGGATACGGGACACTGGCTTTTGGCTTTTTTTTCACCTGGGATTGTTGTAACGCCACGGACGCAATGGTACTAACTTTTTTTGGAGTTGTTCCGATGAAAGTCTTTAAGCAGCAGCTGGAGAATCACATCATCAGCTCCACGTCATGTTCTGTTAGCGGAGGAAAAGTTGTTCCAGTTTCCACTTGTTTGGGATCAGCGCAGCGTCTCTCTCCGCGTACATGACGTACACTCCTTGTTCAAAACTTTCCGCTGCCTCTGTGAAAAGGTGAGTGTTTCGTGTTTTCTCCCACCCACTCTTTTCATTATCTGTAGCTCCTGTAGCGCATTTAAATACAAAACAAAAAAGTTTCGTGTCCGTGCCGCCATCTTGCATTGCGTCATCGCCGTCAGAAAGACAACGTGCGAGCATGCGCAGTGTGAACGGAATTATTTTTATTCCGAATAAAACGGTTACATGAGAAAGGAATAAAATTATTCGGATTTAAAAGCGGAATAAACCACCCACTTTATACGGAATTAAGTTTAAATCCGAATAAACTTTTTATCAGGAATTAACTGTTTACATGGACTTTTTAAAGCGGAATTAATTTTAATTCAGAATTAAATTATCTTTATTCGGAATTAAAACCGTCACGGTAAACGGGGCAATATACAGTATATGTACATACATCTATAACACACACATACAGACTGTGTTAGAGCATCCTGAACAAAACACACACATATACGTATAAACATAAACATAAACATAAACATAAACATACATCTATAACACACACTCTTTTAGATCCATGAGTCTGTCAAGTATGGAAAGCTTCTTTTCAGTTCATGGTGACAACCTTAGACCACAGGGTTTGAAGTTCAAGTCTCAGCTTTGGAGAATGAAGTCAAACTGTAATTAAACATGTCTTTACCAGAGATGACAGAAGTATAAAGTTCACTAAAGGTGTCTGCGCAAGTGGCAAAGTTTATTTATTTATTTATTTTTTTTAAGTGAGTCGCCTAAACACCTGGAGCCTCAACCTCCGACCATCAACAAGTGTCCCTATAACCTGCATGTTATTGTTTGGTGGGGAAGCTGGAGTGCAGGAGGAACATGCAGAGTGCTAACCACTCTGTCACCATGCGACCTCGAGGAATCTTTGAACTGCACTGCAGATCAATAGGACTGATCATCTGCTGATTATTTTCATCAGAAAGTATAAAACAGACTCAATTATAAACACCAAAGTCTCTAATCTAACTGTCCTTTTTGAGTTTGGAAACTGATCATTAAAATGGTCTCTATTTATATAGCACTTTTCCACCTTTCCAGGCACTCAAAGCGCTTTAGTGTCTTGCCCAAGGACACAACGACAATCTTCTCTTGTCGTCCCACTGAGGCTCCTGGTGCTCCAGAGTCTCCCATCCAAGTACTGACCAGGCTCTAACCTGCTTAGCCTCTGAGATCTGACGGGATCGGGCTTTGACAAACCATGAATAATTTGTACACGAGCAGTGTTGGAGTAACTCATTACAAAAGGAACTAGTTCAGTGTAACTCATGACTTATAAACAATTACAAAGATTCCAAACTTCTCATAACGACATTGTGAGTTTAATCAAATGTTAAAGTTTACTCTCGTTTTTACTTCACATTACGTTGTCAGACATTTCTTTTTCTGTAAAAGCCACAGGGGCCTGATTAAAACAGTTTGAGGGCCGCCTTTGGCCCCCGGGCCGCAGTTTGCTCAGGTCTGGTTTAAACTGTTTAGTCTGGCTTTATTATTATTTTATTTCATACTTATATTAGTTCCACAGTGTGACCTCAGCAGTGATTTGTCCACTCACTGCTGCTCTCACAGGTGGGCGGGGCTTACCTGGGGTCGCAGAGGTGGTGTGGGCGGGGCTTACCTGGGGTCGCAGAGGTCAGGGGTGGCGTGGGCGGGGTTGTAAGTGGGCGGAGTGATGTAACTCTGCAGCTCGTATCCGTGGCGACCGACGTAGAGCCTGGGATTGGCCGGTTTGTGCAGAGTGGGCGGGGCCTCGTTGTAGTACGGGTCGGCGGCGAAAGGCGGGTACGGCTGCGGGTACGGCTGCTCCAGCGAATCGACACACGGCAAGAGGGCGGAGCCTCCGAGCTGTGGGCCAATCAGAGAGAAGAGAGAGACATGTGAAAGTGTTGGACATTTAGTTTTGATTAAATCTCAATACAAACGTCAGATTTGTGATTTGAAATGTTTCAAAGTCAGTTTAAACTGTGAAGGCTCATGTTTCATCTGTATGAGTGTTTGATTTATTATGTTTTTCATTTATTTGATTTATACACGAGGCCTGGACAGGGCTTAGTCAGGGACACATTCACACACCAGACTCAGACTAATGTGGGTGAAGTGTCTTGCCCCGTTGCGGCTCCTGAGGTTCCTCAGGGTCTCTCATCCCAGTACTGCCCAGACCTCCCCGTCCCAGTCTTCCCAGTCCTGTAGCCCCGTCCTTTTAGGCAGTGCAGGCCAGTCAAGTTCACCCACACCAGACTCTGTCATCCAGGTCTTTATGGATCGTGCTTTGTGCACTGGTCCCAGTCATGTTGGAAGAGGAAGGGGCCCATTCTTTCACAAATGTCTTGTTTCACAGTCTGCAGCCTGAGTGCTTGACTTTATCCACCTGTGGCCAGGCCCAGTGATTAGGACACCTGAATCTGATCATTTGAATGGGTTAAACAATACTTTAATAATAATATAGTATTTCTAACTGTGAGTCCATGATCCGTCTCTTTGTGTGTTGTATATTTATGTATATTTAGAGTATATTTAAGTGTATATATGTATATATTTGTGTTTTTATACCTGATTGTCCATGATTCGTCTCTTTGGACCAAACGGAGGAGAATTAACCCTTCGCTTCACTGAACTGCGACGAGCTTCAGTCTCAGATTTAGACTCTGGTCTGGGATGGTCATGGACGCCTTTGGCCTGGAAGAGAAACAGGGTTAGAACCAGGCTAAACCAGACTAAAACCAGACTAAAAACAGACTAAACATGGACGCCTTTGGCCTGGAAGAAAGAAACAGGGCTAGATCCAGACTAAAACTGGACTTTTGTCTTAATATTTTCTTCAAGCACTGATTTACATTGTAATTTAATCTAAGTCTAAACCAGGACTAAACCAGGTCTAAACCAGGTCTAAACCAGGACTAAAACAGGACTAAAGCAGGACTAAACAAGGACTAAAGCAGGACTAAAACAGGACTAAACCAGGACTAAACCAGGACTAAAACAGGACTAAAACAGGACTAAAACAGGACTAAACCAGGACTAAACCAGGACTAAAACAGGACTAAAACAGGACTAAAAAAACAGGACTAAACCAGGACTAAAACAGGACTAAACCAGGACTAAACCAGGACTAAACCAGGACTAAACCAGGACTAAACCAGGACTAAACCAGGTCTAAACCAGGACTAAATTAGGTCTAAACCAGGTCTAAACCAGGTCTAAACCAGGACTAAACCAGGACTAAACCAGGACTAAACCGGGTCTAAACCGGGATTAAACCAGGACTAAAGAATCTCCTCAGACCTGGAAGAAGATGGATCTTCCGTCGACTCTCCAGAAGTTAGTAACAGGATATCCACTGTGACCTCGACACGGAACCAGCTCCAGAGGAGACGAACACAGAGGACACAACTTCTCTAAAGGACAAGAGACACAACATGTATGTTAGAGAGAACATCTGAGGGAATATGTACGTATGTGAGAGAGAGGACATGAGAATATCTGAGGCAGAACATGAACCAGAGGAGAAGGACACAGAGGACACAACTTCTCTGGGAGACAAGAGACACAACATGTATGTTAGAGAGAACATGAGAATATCTGAGGCAGAACATGAACCAGAGGAGAAGGACACAGAGGACACAACTTCTCTGGGAGACAAGAGACACAACATGTATGTTAGAGAGAACATGAGAATATCTGAGGCAGAACATGAACCAGAGGAGAAGGACACAGAGGACACAACTTCTCTAAAGGACAAGAGACAGAACATGTGAGAGGACGGATCACAGAGAACATGAACATTTCCAGAATTATTAGTCTGACAGTGGCATCCAGAGCTGGCAAAAGTGAACTTCACAGCTCCAGTAAAAGTATTGTTACTTGTGTAAAAAAAAACCGACTCTGGTAAAAGTCAAAGTCCTGCTGAAACTGCAAAGAGTAAAAGTAAAAAGTACAATTACACACTGACAAATGTAACAAAAAAATGAATGAATGAATGAATGAATGAATCTTATTTTAGCCGGAATAGAATGATAAAGAATTCTGCAGTTTATTTCACTTCAACAGATATGATCTTGAATCTAATTTGTCTTACATCATTTAAGACATTTTGACCAATCAATACAGTTTTTGTTGTGGGGATGCTTTTTACAGTGAATGAATTATTATTATTTATTTATTTATGGTCCTATAAAGTAACAAACCTGCTTTTTTAAATTGTAGTGAGTACAAAGTTCAGATGTTTCTTGAAAAATGTTAGAAGTCAAAGTAAAAAGTCTCCAGATTTTGTAAAACTGAAGTAAAGTACAGAGTTCTGAGACACACACAGTCTGAGTCCTGGTCCTGGTCTTACTCTGCTGCTTGCTCCGGGCCTTATCGCAGATGGCCGGTCTCAGTCTCAGTCTAGACCCGTCTGGACCTGAACAGGACCTGGAGCAGACCACCACGCCCAGGCAGGACTTCTTGAGGATCTGACAGTTGTGGTTGTTGGTGTTTCTCATGGCCCAGCCCGACAGGTGGCGCTGTGCGTTCTTCTCCTCTGCTGTGAAAGAGAAGAAGAGAGAGAGTCAGAGGCCACGCCCACAGGGAGAGAGAGGACACGCCCACAAGAAGAGAGAGGACACGCCCACAGGAAGGGAGAGTAACAGCCCGACAGGTGGCGCTGTGCGTTCTTCTCCTCCGCTGTGAAAGAGAGGAGGAAGAAGAAGAGTCAGAGACCACGCCCACAGGGAGAGATAGGCCACGCCCACAGGAAGAGAGAGAGTCAGAGGCCCCGCCCACAGCCCGACAGGTGGCGTGTAACAACAGAATCCGTACCAGGAAACGGGATCCGTGCTGCGCATGAGCCACTCGGCAGCAACAGGAAGTGTCTCTAGATGTCTTTTAAAATGGAATTTAGTTTTTGATTTAATGTTCGTTATTGAAGTTATTGATTATAACACAATAATTTAAGAAACTACAGGCTATGCATAAGACTAAGAAATATAGTTAAACAACTATATGATTTTATTATGAATAATTGATTATCTGTTGATTATTCCCACTGTTGCATATAAGAGCAGTTCTGGCACAGACACATGTGCAGTGTAAATCTAGAATATGGCCGTTGTGTCCACAGACTGACACTCTAGCGCTGCAGAAAGACAAGTGAGCTCGTGCACCAGGGCTGCTTTTGGGCCACAGCCGCAGACAGATCCAGAGATCTGAGGCTGTGTTCTTCATGAATCCTCGTATGCTCCTGTGTTTGTGATGCAGAGTGACATATCATCCGCTGGGCTGTCAGACTGACACTACTGGCTTCAGATCAGCCTATGCTGCCCACATCACGGCTCAGTCTGACACTGGGACTGACTCGCACCATCACAGACTGACCCGCCGGAGGTCTGGCCACAAGTGTACGCTTCGCATCATCCTGCACTCCCGTGTGTTTCGCAGTAGGTTCAGAACATTTGGCGGAGCTGGTGCTGGAGTGGAGGTGTCAGACGTACAGCTGCGCCCCGGAGAGCTCTTTCACCTCTGGAAACATACATTTGGGCTTTCTTTCCCACTAGCCTGGCCTCCGGATCAGTCCATGTGAGCCATAAGTCCCAGTGCCAGACTGAGTCGATGTGGGCAGCATAGGCTGATCTGAAGCCAGTAGTGTCAGTCTGACAGCACAGCGGATGATATGTCACTCTGCATCACAAACACAGGAGGATTCATGAAGAACACAGCCCCAGATCTCTGGATCTGTCTGCGGCTGTGGCCCAAAAGCAGCCCCGGTGCACGAGCTCACTTGTCTTTCTGCAGCGTCAGAGTGTCAGTCTGTGGACACAACGGCCATATTCTAGATTTACACTGAACATGTGTCTGTGCCAGAAGTGCTCTTAAATGCAACAGTGGGAATAATGTTTTTTTTGTATTTACTAATTTTTAGTCTCATATATAGCCAATAGTTTCTTAAATTGTTGTGTTATAATCAATAACCTCAATAAAGAACATTAAATCAAAAACTAATTTAGGAATAATGTTTTTCTATATTTTAAAAAGACTTTTAGCTAAACCTCCGGTTGTTGCCGGTTGGCGCATGCGCAGCACGGATCCTGTTTCCTACGGATTCTGTTGCTGAACTGATTTCAAGACATTGCTTCTTATTTTGAGCCTAATTCTCTTCCAAACAGTTAAAAAAGTCTTGAAACCAGTGGAATATTCTACATTACACAAGCAATTACATCTTATCGTTAAAAACAGCTCAAATCTGGAGTTCTGATTCTAGTCATCAGCTTCCTTCAGACCTACAAAGGTTCATTGTCCAGAGAGATGCCAGTGCCACAGTCTTCACTCACAGGACTTGTTTTTATCGTCTGTTCCCAGGGTAAAGTCTGAGTTTGGAACATTTTACAAAATGATTTAAAGCTGAAGGAGCTGGTCACATCCTGAACAACTGTGTGTCTTTGTTTTACTTAAATCTGTTGAAGCTAATTGGTTGATTTATGTTTTAAACTGTGTGTGTTTTTATGCAATGATTGTGAATAACTGTAACTTGTATTTTGTGGCCTCTTGGCCAGGACGCTCTTGGAAAAGATATTTTGAATCCAAATGAGTGCGTTTACATGCGCAGGAATAACTCGGTTATGATCAGGGTTTTTAAATATTCTGTTATGTGTGAGTCCATGTAAACACCAGAACCACTGGAACCAAACTGAGCCGTGCAAACTGAAGGAACTGATCTGGCAGAAGCAGGACATTTACCAAAATGACTCAAAATTATTTTCTTTTTCTTATATTCATTTTAAAGCACTTTTTCTCGTTTGGGTTTGGAGCATATGATACTTATTTATTATTTTTCATTTGTAATGTGTCGTCATTATAAAACTATAAAGTCACTTGTAACACATGAACACAGGTATAACTCTGAACCGACTCTTTAAAATTGAGACATATTTTTACACTGTTAAAATCACTTTTCCCAAAGCTCAGACTGTGATCTACAGTCTGATGTTTATTTAGTTGTATTTTGTCAGTTTGTTGCTGTAAACATGTTTTAAACCCATACATTAGTAAAGTTTCATACATGCTTAGTTCCTGCCATATCTGTGTCACTGTTGCCATAGTTACCAGTCTGAATAACCAGGATACTCTCAGTGCTCATGTGAACAGGAACATGAATAACCAGGTTTCTCTGACTCATGTAAACACTAGAACCAGATTATTGTCAGAACCAGGATCCTGCTCAGAACCGGGTTATTCCTGCTCATGTGAACGGGCTCAGTGACACTTTTCCTGGTTAAATAAAGGTTAAATACAAAAGCAAGTCTAGATTTATAGTTTTTGCAGTGTGTGCTGTCTTTATGTTATGTTATGTTGTGTTGTGTTGTGTTGTGTTGTGTTGGTTTGATTGTTTTATTCTTGTTTGATTGTCAGAGGTGAAAATGTGCATCTAAAGTGGATTTGTTAGTTTCTTTTCTTCCAGCCTTGGACATGTTCAAACTCTTTTTGTGCAGAAGCAGTTTGTATTTTTGTGTCTTGTTCTGTTGGAGCCATGTTGAGTTGAGGAGAAGCTGCAGTGATGTGGTGTTTTAGACAGATACAGTTTAGTTTCTCAGACACTTTTACACTTTATATCCTTTTGAATAAAACAGATCAGAGTCAGACAGAAGAAGACTTAAGTGTCTCACCGCTGTAGATGTATCTCACGTATCCGTCTGTCCACTCCTGAAACGGATCGAACTGTTTCAGATCCTGAATGAACAAACAAACAAACAGACAGACAAACAAATAAACAAACAAAAAATACATATGTTAGACCGGCTCCAGTAAAAGAAACAAAATCTGGAGTTAAACTGTAACATGTGTTTCAGAAATGAGTCACTCAGACCAGGACTAAACCAGGACTAAACCAGGACTAAACCCAGACCAGAACCAGGACTAAACCAGGACTAAACCCAGACCAGAACCAGGACTAAAGCAGGACTAAACCAGGACTAAACCAGGACTAAACCAGGACTAAACCAGGACTAAACCCAGACCAGAACCAGGACTAAAGCAGGACTAAACCAGGACTAAACCAGGACTAAACCAGGACTAAACCAGGACTAAACCCAGACCAGAACCAGGACTAAAGCAGGACTAAACCAGGACTAAAGCAGGACTAAACCAGGACTAAAGCAGGTCTAAACCAGGACTAAACCAGGACTAAAAGCAGGACTAAACCAGGACTAAACCAGGACTAAACCAGGACTAAACCAGGACTAAACCAGGACTAAACCAGGACTAAACCAGGACTAAAGCAGGTCTAAACCAGGACTAAACCAGGACTAAACCAGGACTAAAGCAGGACTAAACCAGGACTAAACCCAGACCAGAACCAGGACTAAAGCAGGACTAAACCAGGACTAAACCCAGACCAGAACCAGGATTTCTTCATGTTTGGAGGGTTAAATAGAATCTATGGCCCATAAAAGCGTCTGAATCTGTAGAACAACACTGACACGAGGTCTGAGTTAGCAAAAAGACGTTTTCTCCAGTTAAATCTAATGAAAACAAAAGAATTTCAAATGTCTATAAAAACCGAACAGATTAATGTAGAATAATATTTTAGTTTGAAATGAAAGTGGACACATGTCACGATTCTAACTGTACAGAGTTTGTTATGAAGCTGTGAAGATTGTTTCAAATCAACAAAAAGACCTGAGAGAAGAGAACAGAGCTGGAGCTGAAAGAGTGAAGGAGAGGTGGCAGAGTGGTTAGCGCTCTGGCCTCACAGCAAGAAGGTCACGGGTTCGATTCCCGCTCAGGCCTGGACCTTTCTGTGTGGAGTTTGCATGTTCCTCCTGTGTCTGGGTGGTTTCCTCCGGTTTCCCCACCAACCAATAACATGCATGTTAGAGACACTTGGTGATAGTCGGAGGTTGAGGCGCCAGGTGTTTAAGCGAATCTCTGGTGAGCTGCCCCAGGGCAGTTTACTGTCACTGAGTGAGGAGGGGAGGGGTTCATCTCACTGTGAAGCTTTGTGACTCTGTGTCTGTGAAATGCTAATAAAGATTACTACTTACTTACTAACTTCTTTAAATGTGAGTGCAGGCCTATCAAACGGCGGCCCAGGGGCCAAATGCGGCCCACTAAGCAGGATGTTTTGGCCCAGCAGAATGAAAAAGGTCATGGACCAGATTATGTCTGGTCTCTACATCGAGTTCTTAGTTTTTACAGTTTGTTAAACTTCTGTCATTCTATAGTCTATGTGTTATATGATCTTTATCATTTAAAACCTTCTGGTCCTGGTCTAGTCCCAGCTCAGACTTTGTGCTTACATTGATGTAATCCAAATGAAGGGTTACTGTTAGTGGTGAATGGGTCTAGTCAGCTCAGAAGTCACCACTGTTTAGATTGGACATATTTTATAAAGTACAATGTTCTCATAGAAAAACCTGCCTCTGAAAAACTGTCTCTCTGGGAAATAGAATGAAATAGTCCAGTTTTAGTGTGATAGAGAAAGAACAAAAGTGTTTTATATTTATGATCTTTTTTAAACGTGAGTGTGAGAAATAGAGTTTAAAAGTGAAGTGTGTGGACGACTCAGCGTTTGTTTGTTTCTGTTCAAAACACAAACAGGTTTGAAGTGTTTCACCTCCAAACAGCACGGGACATTTAGTCTGAGTCAGCAACAAGATCCAGACCAAGACTAAGGCCAGGACTAGGACTAAGACTAAGACTATAGACCAACAACAGGATCAGGACTTAAACAGAAGTAAAGAAACACCAGCACCACTTAAACAGCACGGAACATTTACTCTGAGTCAGCAACACAGACCTGGACCTGGACCAGGACCAGCTCCAGGACCAGGTCTAGAACAGGACTAAGTGTCTGTGTGTCAGTCGTGGGACTAGTGACAGCTCAGGCTCAGACCTGTTTGACTTTAAGATTAATGTTTGTGTGATGAGTTTCTGTGATAAAGACTGAGACGTGTCCTGTTTATGTCAGACTCAGACTCAGGACTCATCCTGGACCTGGACCTGGACCTGGACCTGGACCTGGACTAGACCCAGGACCAGGTTCAGACTCAGGACTCATCCAGGACCAGGACCAGGTCTGTGGCCCGGACTAGAGATCCAGTTTAGAGCCTCCACAGGACGTCCTGTCTGAGCCTGAGCCTCAGGTCTGTGTCCAGGCCAAACCAGGCCAAATCAGGCCAAACTAAGACTGTCTCCAACAGCAAACCTCAGCAGCAGTCTGTCTGTGAACGCCTCTGGTTAGAGTCTCAAACTGTCGGTCCGAGGGCCAAATGTGGCCCTCCAGATGAGTTCTAGAGACCCACCAATCAAATATATGTTTAGATGTGACTCTAAAACCTCTCAAATGCACTTTGTCCAGAATGTTCCAGGACATAAACAGTGGTTCCCAAAGTGTGGGTCGGGGCCCTCGGGGGGCGTGAGATCATTCATAATAGAATTCTACAATTATTGGTCTTTGGTCTGTTTTTACCTGAAAGCAGCAGCTTCTTAGTGCTTTTTACTCTAATACTAATAATCTAATACTTATAATATAATCTATATAATTAGAATGTATATTTAACCTGATGGTTTTTCAACTGGACATTATTATTAGACGGTTGGTCTTTGACATTTTGCTGGAGGTGGTGAGTTGGTTGTTTTGTGCTGTTTGAGGGGAAAAGTGAACATTTAACACATCAGCGTGTTAAAGACTCCAGTCTCACCTGATCAGAGGTTGGAACATAAACTCAGAGGTTGTGGACATTTCATTTTGTTTTTCTACATCTAAATGCACAAAGCAGAAGAGACAGAGGATCAAACAGGATTAACAGGATAAACTCATCTTTGTCTTGGATCTTTGTCTGTACTTTTATAGAATCTGTTCTTTCACTGTTGAAGGTTTAGTTCTCTTCACAGACACACACGTGGGACTTTCAAACGGATCAAGTTTAGTTAAATGTGACTTTTTCTTCATTCATTCATTCACTCTCTGTTCTAGATACAAATCAAATATAAACCGTCTTCTTCACAGTCAAACCAAACACTCTGGATCAGGATCTAAACTAAAAAACTCAAACATTCTCCATCATTTAATCCTGTTTTGAATTCATCTTTTTTAAGTTATCCAGCTCCTAAACTATTTTAAATGAAAACAGCTTCAGGCTGTGACTGCAGCTGTTCTGAGACTTTAAACCTGATGTTCTTTAGTGCAGAGCTTGTTCTCAGTCACAAACAAAGACAAACAGAGGTATGTTTTACTTTGAATTCGGTTAGATATTTGAACAAAATGAATCCCAACATTATTTACCTCTGTTTCCTCTCACACGTCTGACTAAACCGGTCTAAAGTCAAACTAAACTGTTCCTGATCCTTTGGAGCTCAGAGTCTTTTTAAAGCTGTGACTCTGTAGTTTTATCTTCTGATCCAAGAAAACACTAAACTAAACTCCTCCTACATGTTTTTGTGGTAAATATAAGGATTGTTAAAGCTGGAGTTACAGCTCAGACATAAATGACTCTAGATGTGACAGATTTGGTGTTTTGATGTTTCCTCTGTAAAAGCTGAAGGTCACTGAGGGAGAAATGAGTTTAGGACCTAAATTACTCAAATAAAATGTAGGCGGAGCCAAAACAAAAGTCTTATTAAAATGTTTGAATTTTTGTGGATTTTATTTTGATTTGTCAGTTTCCAGTTTAAATCTGAGTCTGGATCATCAGAGTCTGGTTTTACTCTAAATAAAAGAGACACAATGGTGTTTTTATATTTAACTTTTACAGGTGCTTCATAGTTTGTTTTTATCAGAAAATGGGGTGCACGGTAGCAGAGTGGTTAGAGCTCTGGAGGTCGTGGGTTCGACTCCCGGGTCGGACCATATCAACATCTCACGATCTCTCTGGTGGAGTTTGCATGTTCTCCCCGTGTCACCGTGGGTTTTCTCCGGTTTCCTCCATAAACATGTATGTTTAGGTTAATTGGGCATCACTGTAAATGTCCCTTAGTGAGTGAATGAGAGAGTGAATGTTTGTCTGTTTAACCCTGCGGCGAGTTGGCCACTGTCCAGAGTGTTCCCCGCCTAAGGCCCAAAGTCACTGGGATAGGCTCCAGTCACCCGCGACCCCTAACGGGATTAGCGATAGAAAATGAATGAATGAAACTGAACAAATGGAATTTAAAAAGAATAAGTGGGCGGTCCCTTGGAAGGGTCAGAGGATTTAAAGACACAATGATCTGTGACTCCAATGTTAAATCAACTCAACAAGACAGAAGTGTGTTTGTTCAATGTTTTTACAGAAGATCATTGTTCTCTTCTGTTATTTCTGCTCAAAACTAAAAACCATTTCAAATGAATCACAAATGTGGGAATAAATAAATCAATAATGTCGAAGTGTTTCTGGATGAGTTTCTCTAACGACCTCTAGTTGTTTAGTGTTGAACTTTAATATTTACACCACAAACACAACTGTTCAACTCATCACTTTGTCTGATCTCAATCTCCTCTCTCCGACAGAAAACACAAATAAATACTTTTATTTAAGAGAAACAATAAAACCTGAGCCTGACGACAACAAATAAAAAGGGACAAAATAACTTTAACTAACTTATTCATAACAAACCAGATTAAAGAACAAGTTAATAATAAACTATATCTGCTGTTTAACTGTGTCACTTTTAACTAAATACTGACTTCATTTTCACAGATCTCCAAAGAGACAGACCGATATATCGGCCGGCCGATATTTAGAGGCAGATTTATTCTGTCTGATCTTTGCTCTCAGTGTCAGCTCTGAGTGACTTTGTTTTATATTTCTACCTTGGCTGTTTTGAAAAGAAACACTTTGTTGAATTATTCTAGAAAATCGGCCTCAGATATCGGCCTTTATATCGGTATCGGCTGACAACATTCTAAAAGAAGTCTGATCTGTAGTTCAAACTCTGCCATTTAGTTTACAAACACATGTATCACAGAATCAATGACAATAAGTCTGATAAGATCTGATTAAATAAGTTTCATTTGTATTTTTAATAATTGTCTCTCTTGAATATTTAAACTGCACTAAACCAGGAGAACATGTTTGATCTGATTTAGAGTCAAAAGTTTGTTTTTGTGTTAAATCTTCAGTTTGATTCAGAGTTTGTATTTTATATAAAGTGTCAGAGTTTGGTCTTTTATTTAATCTTTTTATCTGATTTTTATAAAATATTTCAGACTAAACACAGACCAGATTAAACCTGTTTCAACCTGATTTAACTTGATTCTAATGTGAGTTTAAACAGTCCAGACTCAAAAACACCAGCTTTAGTTTAATAATATAAATGTGTCAGGACCTTGTGTTGAGAAGCGTTTGTATTTAAAACAAAAGACCATCAGAAGAGTCACACAGACTGAGAAATATTATGATTATTATGAAACTGATTTGTGTCATTTATTGTCGTTATTATAATTAGCAACAAAGAGTTTTAAGTTCTTTGTATCAATAACTTTATGTTTATATGATCTTTGTCCTGAGCTGGTTTGACTCACAGTTTTATTATTATTAATATATTAGTAAAATATATATATATATATGTATTTATAATAACATTTGACCTGAGCTGGTCTTAGGTCAGTCACTCACACAGATATTAGTATTAGTATTAGTAATAATAAGAGTATTTATAATAATATTTGTATAAGGTCTTTTAGATCATTAATAATAATATTCATTCTTTTTTTTTTTCATTTTCTACGCTTAATCCCGTTAGGGGTCGCGGGTGACTGGAGCTATCCCAGTGACTTTGGCCTTAGGCGGGGAACACCCTGGACAGTGGACAACTCGTCGCAGAGTTAGACAGACAAACATTCACTCTCTCATTCACTCACTAAGGGACATTTACAGTGATGCCCAATGAACCTAAACATACATGTGTCTGGAGGAAACCACGGTGACACGGGGAGAACATGCAAAACTCCACCAGAGAGATCGTGAGATTGATGATGGTCCGACCCGGGAGTCGAACCCTACGACCTCCTTATTGGAAGAGCTCATAACACTCTGCCACTGCGCACCTCATTAATATAATAATAATATTATAATAAGCAACAGTATTATGATTGATCGGAACTTGTTTGGAGTCGTTGACGTCATTAATTGCAGTATTTTATTTGTTATTAGTGAGTATTTGTATCAAAAGTATTTATGTTTAACCCTTAAACCCCAAGGAGCATGTGCGGTATCCCAACTTATATTATCCTGTATTATCAATTTTTGTTAACGTTTTTCATCCAAAATAAACAAACTTCTGTATATTTAGAAGAAAGGGTTAGTTAGTTGATCTTAGTTACAGTCAAAATAACCAACAAAAGAATGTTGTAGAAAATGAATAGGACTTTTTAATTGCTCCATTTAAACGTTTTAAACCTATTTTAAGTCCCTAAAACTTTTTTTTTTTTTACATTACTTCAGATTTGACCAAAAACCAAATTTTTCCTAAAACGAGTGTTATTCTGGCCACAGCTAGTCCACCAGTTTTTATTGTAGTGAAAAAAGGCTGATTCCTTATGTGTTTAAATCTTATTAAAGTCAGACTGTGTAACTTTCCCGGTCGATACAAAACAGATAAATATATTTGAAATAAAATAAACTACATTTGTGTGTACATTTAGTTTTATTTAAGTTACACACTGAAGCTTTAATCATGTTATAAGATATTTAGAATCGTCTTTTCCTTTTTGCACATTTTTTGGTTTTATTGTAAAAGTGTAGATTAAGTCCACTGTAAATATCCAAAGGCCAAAAAGTTAAACCAAAATCTTGTATGTTGATAGAAACTTGACAATGTGAGTCAAAGGTTTACAACTTAAACTTTTAAGTTATACAGAGAGACAGATGAGAAAAGAGAAGAGAGAGAGAGGAAAGAGAAAGAGTGAAGAGAAAGAGGAGAGAAAGAGAAGAAGAGAAAGAGAAGAGAGAGAAAAAGAAGAAAGAGAAAGAGAAGAGAGAGAAAGAGGAGAGAGAGAGGGGAAAGAGAAGAGAGAGAGGAGAGAGAGAGGAGAGAGAAAGAGAAGAGAGAGAGGAGAGAGAGAGGAGAGAGAAAGAGAAGAGAGAGAGGAGAGAGAGAGGAGAGAGAAAGAGAAGAAAGAGAGGAGAGAAAGAGGAGAGAGAAAGAGAAAGAGAGAGAGAAAGAGGAGAGAGAGAGAGAAGAGACAAAAGAGGGGGAAGAGAAGAGAGAGTAGAAAAAGATGGACAAGAGAGAGCGAGAGAAAGTGAAAAAAGAGCAAGGGGGCGAGAGAAGTTAAGAAGAGAGAAAGGGGAGAAAGAACGGACAACTCACATACATGAGTTTATCAACATAAAACATTAAGGCAGAAATTGTACTTAGATTTTCAAGTTTAACTGTCTTATATTTTTTACAGTGAGTCAGTAAAACGTCTGAGGCTCAAAATGATTAAATATCATTTCAAACTCTTGTGTATTTTTCAGTCGTGTAAATATTTGGGACTTTTCTTTATAAATGTGTCTTTTCTCTCGAGCCTGAGCTTAAATATCTGAGACTAAACAGGAGAGTTAGGATTAAGATTAATTAAGACCAAATGTAAATCTCAATCTCTTTAGTCCGCTAATTATAAATGTGACTTTTATTGAACAATTATTTTGCTGAATCAAACTAACTCTATAAAACAAGCTTAGAATTTGACAAAAGGATCTCCTCTTTGTGACTTTCTCTGTAACAGTTTTTCTTCAGTTTTAGAAGCTGTTTTGAATCCAATATCTTCATAAACAATAAATATAAATACATGAGCAGCTCTGGTGTTTGAGTTACTTTTAAAGATGTGATTCCTTTGTGTGTTTTGTTGCAAACATCAAACTAAACTAAGATTTAAAAATGTATTATTGTCGTTTAAACAAAGACAAACAGAGAATGAGCCGCTGAGATCGGCTTCTGTTCCAGCGGCTGATCTGTGTCTGAGCAGTTTATTCTCTCACATGAGTCACTTTGTACATTTGATTTGACTTATACGTACCATTTAAGTACAAGTAAGTTCCAACATTATTATTAATATCAGAAGTAAAATGAAGAGTGTCTCTAGTAACATTTGACCTGAGGTTCTTTATTTTTAATATTCATCTAATGAACTCAAGACCATTTGTTTAAAGTCTCAGTCTCGTCTCAGACTCGAGCTCATCTGGACTCGGTCTGGGTCTGGATCTGGATCTGGACTTGGTCTGGGTCTTAGTCCTGAGACTTGGTCGGTCTGGATTAGAGCCGTCTTCATACTTTAATATAATCATCAGGATTTATCTTTAACCTGACACATTTATCTTATTATACACTTAGTATAGTGTCTAAATATGATTATTAATAATATTCTCTGTATTTATATTTATGTTTTACCTGAGCTCACTTTAACTTTACAGTAAATATCTGATCAGAAGTATTGATAAGAATATTTGTATAATAATGTTAGCACCTGACGCAGTTTGTTTTAAGAGATTCTCCTGATTTCTCTTCTCTAGAAATAAAAACTTATTTTAATCACATTTGTATCTGTTTTAAGTCAGAATTGTTTGAATCAAGAAAAGATTTCTTAGTAGTAGTAATAATAATAGTATTTGTATTATAATATTTGTACCTGAGGTAGTTTGAGGTCGTTGACAGTAGTAGTATGCAGTATAATATTTGTAGTAGTAGTAGTAATAGTATTTGTATATTTGTATTTGTACCTGAGGTAGTTTGGGGTCGATGACAGTTGTAGTATGCGGTATAATATTTGTAGTAGTAGTAATAGTATTTGTAGTAATAGTATTTGTATTTGTACCTGAGGTAGTTTGGGGTCGTTGACAGTTACAGTAGGTAGTATATATATTTGTAGTAGTAGTATTTGTATTAACAGTATATATATTTGTACCTGAGGTAGTTTGAAGTCGTTGACAGTTGTAGTATATAATTTGTAGTAATAGTATTTATATTTATATTTGTACTGAGGTAGTTTGGGGTCGTTGACAGTTGTAGTATATATATTGTAGTAATAGTATTTATATTTGTACCTGAGGTAGTTGGGGTCGTTGATGTCCCAGCTCAGCTTCATCCCGACTGAACAAACACACTCTTCTTCTGCCGCAGACATGGTCCAGGTCCAGGTCTAGAACCGGGTCCAGGTCTAGAACCAGGTCTAAGTCCAGATCCTGCAGAGTCTCAGGACCGGCTTTAGTCCAGCTCAGGTCCAGGTAAAACCGGCTCAGATCCAAGTCCAGAACCTGCTCACATCAGACCAGTCCGTGGTCTTAGTCCTCCATGGTCCAGGTCCAGGGTCAGACCCGGTCCAGACTCTGGGACCAGCAGAAGATCCAGAACTTTCCTCAGAACTTTAGATCTTTTGAGATTTTCAGCCTCAGAAATCTGTCGTTTAATCTCACGTTTGTTTCCTTCAGACGGCGGGTTTGTGTTTGTGGTTCTGATCCGAGGCCCAGTCCAGGTTCTGGTCTGGTCCACAGTCCAGGTTCTGGTCTGGTCTGGTTTGGTTCAGATCTGCTTCAGTTTAATCCAAACTCACTTTGAACATTTGATCCAAAAACATCACAGAAAGAAGCACCAGGTCCTGGTTTAGTCCAGGTTTAGTCCAGCTCTAGTCCAGCTTTAGTCCAGCTCTAGTCCAGCTTTAGTCCAGCTCTAGACCTGGTTTAGACCTAGCTTAGACCTGAGTTAGTTCTCGTTTGAACCACTTGAATCTCTTTGGCATCAGTCCTGGTTTAGTCCAAGTGGAAATCCATTTTAGATCCTCAAAGTCGGCAAGTTTTTGTCCCACTTTTAGTCCCACTTTAGCCCCAGTTTAGTCTTGTTTTTTAATCCTGGTTTTAGCCCCAGTTTTATCCCGGTTCAGTCCTGGTTCAGTCCCGGTTCAGTCCTGGTTCAGTCCTGGTTCAGTCCTGGTTTAGTCCGCTTTAGTCCTGCGGTAGGCAGAGGGACTCAGGTGAGACTGAACAGGTGAGTGACAGCAGCACAGACTGGAGACGTGAGGGGGCGGGGCTTACGGAGGACCGAGGGGGGCGGGCTTGTGCGGTGACGTCACAGCAGCGTGTGTCAATCACAAACAGAGTAAACACAGAGGGGAGGGGCCGAGGCGCTTTCACACAAAACACTCAATATACAAAAAATACAACATATCAATACAATTATAATCAATATCTATATATCTATAGGCACGTGATCGGTTCTGTGATTGTGTGATTTTACTGATGTCGTACGACTTCTGTGGGTTTATAAACACACACACATATACACACACTTATATAAGACACACACACAAGAGTCTGATTTATACTGGAGCATCCAGGTGTTTGAGTAAAAGTATAAAAGCACTAAAGAGAGAGAGAGAGAGAGAGAGAGAGGGGGGGGGGGGGGGGGGGGAGAGAGAGAGGGAGAGAGGGAGAGAGAGAGGAGAGAGAGAGAGAGGAGAGAGAGAGAGAGAGAGAGAGAAAGAGAGAGAGAGAGAGAGAGAGAGAGAGGGAGGAGGAGAGAGAGAGGAGAGAGAGAGAGAGAGGGAAAGGAGGGAGGGAGAGAGAGAGAGAGGGGGGGAGGGAGAGAGAGAGAGGAGAGAGAGAGAAGGGGGGGGTAACCACTCTGCCACAGTCAAAACAGGTTCCCAAACACAAACACAGGTGTTTACATCACAACATTACAGGTCCTGCTTCAGTCCTGGTTTAGTCCTGGTTCAGTTTAGTTCTAAACCAGGTCTGAACCAGGACTAAACCAGGATCTGGTTTAGAAACAAAACATTTTAGGGAAATTTAAACTTTGTGTTAGACTGATCCAGTTACAACAAACAACTGCATTTAAACAATGAGTTTCTGATTCAAACATGATTGTTCTGTTGTCATGGAAACACAGCTGTCACTAATCAGTTTGAATAAAAACTCCTCAAACAAACAAACAAACAAACAAACATAACTCAAACTAAAGCCAGGCTAAAGCAGACTAAAGCAGGCTAAAGTCAGCTCCAAAAGGACTGAAGTGAGTCAGATCAGAGCCGAGACTGTAACTGGTCCAGACCTGTGGAACTGGTTTGGTTCTGGTTCACGGTCAGGCCTCCTCGCGCTCACATCTGCACAACCATCACACACACTATCACATCACACTCACACTCACACACAGTGAAGTCACACAGTGTTCTACGCAGTCACAGAACAGCCGGCCTCACGTCTGCGTCACAGTCAAACCGTCTCACACAAAAGTCACGACACGGAAAGATCTGCAGTTTTTGAACAGGAAGATTTCTCAAACACTGCAGAGTTGAGGCTTTAAAGAGGGATTTTCTCAACATGAGCGATGCAGAAAGAGTCTCCGCTCACAGACACAAACAGTTGTACAAGTGTAAAAGCTCTGTTGTCAGTAATACAAGAGTTTATCTGTGAGAAAACTAAAGTTCTGCTGCTAAATCAACATTTGTGAATGAACTCCACCTACGACCCTTAAAAGTGACATTCAGGTGTCTGTCTAAAACCAGGTCCAAAACAAGGTCTAAACCAGGTCCAAAACAGGGTCTAAAACTGGTCTAAAACTGGTCTAAAACCAGGTCCAAAACAGGGTCTAAAACAGGTCTAAAACTGGTCTAAAACCAGGTCCAAAACCAGGTCTGAACCAGGTCTAAACCAGGTCTAAAAACACAGAGAAAAACACAGATGTCTGTCAGACCGGTTCAGACCTGATCCAAACAGTTGTTTTATTCAAACAAGTTTCCCCAGCTAAGCAGATGGACAGCGGCTCTTTCTGCAGGAGCAGGAGCAGTAGTGACGTTGACTGAAAAACCTTCTATAAAACATCTTATATGAAGTGTTATTTAATTTAATTTTGACCAAATCCAAAGATACTGTGTTTCCTTTGAGCAGTAGAACAGCGCGCTCTTGTGACTTTCATTCATTCTTAACCAACATTAATTAGGCCACGTACTGTTTTTAAGATCATGGCGTCTGGGCCGGCACGCGCCTCACGGGCCGCTGTGGCGCGCGCGTCTTTCTTTGGTCGATAGATAAGCTAAATACATTTTTTATTAATTAAAATATGTCAGGACTGGCGGCTCACATGAGTGTTCTTTTAAATCAGCCGTGGGACTTTTCGACACCTCCTGCAAAGAGTGGCTTCTGGAGAGCTAAAGGTATTTCTGTGCGTTAACCCATTTGGGTAAAACAACCTAATTAATCCCACATTTATTCACAGGATTCACACGGGCCTCCTCTTCCTGATCAGTTGTCCCGACTGGTTCGATTAGGTGCACTTTACGCACCGCTTCCCTGTGCACGCGGCTGCGCCTGGTGGAGCCGTGCCGCGCGTTCACGGTATCAGGTACCGCTACAAAAAGACTTTCTGAATTGCACTTCCAGTTGGGCGCTGCTGTGTAGCCCTGTGTGTGTGTGTGTGTGTGTGAGAGAGAGACTTCTGGTCATTTTAAATTGAGATGTTTTATTTAATCATGTTAAAATAAAGAATGTATATTTTATCCAATTAATGTTATTGTTTCTACCCATTCAGTCCCTGGGTTTACTTGCGTGCCTAAGATTTATAGGGCTAAATTTGATCTGGGGTTCCTGGGCCCTGAACCAGGTGGCGTTGCACATTTAGAGCTTTTTGTGTTTTGTTTTGGGGATTAGTGAGGAATCATTAGACTTTTGCGTTGAAATACCTCTCGGTTACCACATTATATTGTTGCAAAAAAATGTCCCTTTAAGCGGCTCCTTCTCGTCTTTACTTCAGTCGTGTTGTTTCAAAGACCTGACGCTGATTGTCCCAGTGCATTGTGTCTATATCGACCGTTCTAGGGACATCCAGGCTCACTATACTGTTACAGATGCATTGTGGGAAATGCTGCTGGACATTCAGACTCTACAGAATGTGTGAGCCCTGAACAGTGACCTGTAGAGACGTTAGGGTGACGTTCAGACACAGCCACAAGTTGTTTTTCATTCAAAAAAATGTATAACACAATTCCTTGACACAGATCGCGATTTCAACGTTATAACGATTCAAGCCTGACTTTTGAATCGCCTTTGAGTGAATAAAATCATCCGCTTTTTCAGAAAGTTAATTCCAGATGTAACTCACTACCAGCCTTGCAAGATTTCAGAGAGAAACAAGCGACTAAGCCTTAAAAAACAAACAAACAAACAAGCAACTCAAGTAAAAAGTTAATAAAAGAATGCTGCTAGAATATTTTAACAGTATATAAATATCTTTAAACATGATAATGTGCTGAAATTCACACTTCAGTCAAAATAAATCTATCTTCATGGGTCAAACCTGGAAAAAAATGCCTAAAAATCAGTTATTCTATCACACGGGAGCAAGCCCCAAAAATACAACTTGTAATCGGCAAAATTCAAAAAAGAAGGTAAAATTGCTATTAAAAATGGACTTGGCCATTCTGAAGCTGATCCATAATAGGAGTAGGTGGGAAAAACAGTCAATATTTGAACAGACAGAAATGGAAAATTCCAATATAACGGTTTAATGAAAAAACATATTGTTACAGGGATGACCACACGATCCAGCCGTACTTTTCCCGCTGGTTAACTGTGCTCAAGTCTTCTCTATAAAAGGCACCAGAATGAACCAAAAAACACACGATTGTCTCAACCAGAGAGGGATGGAGCTATGGACCTAACCACCCTCGTACTGGTGGCCCGTGTAACGACCGCCTCGTACTGGTGGCCCCCGTGTAACCACCGCCCTCATACTGGTGGCCCCGTGTAACCACCGCCCTCGTACTGGTGGCCCCGTGTAACGACCGCCCTCGTACTGGTGGCCCCGTGTAACCACCGCCCTCATACTGGTGGCCCCGTGTAACCACCGCCCTCGTACTGGTGGCCCCCGTGTAACGACCGCCTCGTACTGGTGGCCCCGTGTAACGACCGCCCTCGTACTGGTGGCCCCCGTGTAACGACCGCCCTCGTACTGGTGGCCCCCGTGTAACCACCGCCCTCGTACTGGTGGCCCCGTGTAACGACCGCTGCACAAGACCAACCGCCCCCCCCGCACATCTCCGTGACAGGTTCAGCCTCCACCAGGTCCACAGCCGAGGCCATTGGGACACACCACAGGCCAGTGTAGAACAGAACCATCCGTAATGGCCTCCACGCTGACGATATTCCACCATATGGCAATATTGTGATAAAATTAAATCGTGAGCTCATCTCTGTGACAATTTGCTTTTTTCATAAAATCGTCACATCGTGATTTGCCACAATCTTTTTTCAAAGTCACTCATAAATTTGGAAGGTTGTGTGTTTTTAGGCTGCACATTGAAGTCATAAAGAGGTGAATTTTAGCATTTTTCAAGTTTGATTTACAAAATATTCATCATTTTTGACTGAAACATGGATTCTTAGCATCATTTCATGCTTAAAAGAAGTAGGGTTAGGGTTAATATTAGAAATCATTATTACTTGTTTAGAAGCAACACACAATGTTCAAATTAATCTTTTTTTTTACTTTTTATTGAAGGGCTGTGGTTGCTTGCTTTGGGGTTATTTTCAAAGGCTTGGTCACTTTTTTCTCTCTTAAAATCTGGCAACAAGACAGACTTTGACAGCTGGAACTTTCTGAAAAATCTGATAATTCTTTGTACCTTAAAGACAAAAAAACAAACAAACGAAAAACCCTAAAAATAGACATGAATCGTGATAAAATTGAAATCGTGATCTGGCTCCATAAAATCGTGATTTACATTTGTTTTGCCATATCGCCCTAATTCCACCGTATGGGCCATATGTTGGATCTGCTTATGTGCTTCATGTGTAAACGCCTTGGGAGTTGGCCTGAGGAGTAGAAAACTCCATAAATTGAGTGTTGCATTTCTTTTTCCTTGAGTGTAGATATAAAAATACTGAAGACTGCAGGACACCATGAGAGAGTGTTCAGAGGCTGTGAGTCAGGCCTGAGTTTAGATAAAGGACATTTACAAGAGAGACTTCAGCGTGTGTGTTACCTGTGCGTGTACATGTGTAGTGTGTGTGCGTGTGCAGGTGTGTATATGTGCGTGTAGGGTGTGTGTGTATGTGTGTGTGTATTGTGCATGAGGGAGACTTTGAAGTGGAGAGTATAAACCGTCTTCGCTTCAGCGACGAGAACAAAAACAGCAGCTTCTGTAAAAACTTTAAACAAGATTCTGCTTCAGCGACGATGAAAACATAACAGGCACGTCATCAATCTGAACTGTCACAACAACTGCAAGTCTGCTGCACAACCAGACCCACCACCAGACCCACAACAACCAACCCCAGGACAACCAGACCTAGAACTATAAGACCCAACACCAGAACCAAACCCCAGCGCGAGAACGTAACTTCAGCGACGATGAAAACATAACACGCACGTCATCAATCTGAACTGTCACAACATCTGTAAAGTCTGCTCTACAACCAGAACCACCACCAGACCCAGAACCAGACCCAGAACCAGACCCAGGACAACCAGACCCAGGACAACCAGACTTACAGCTACCTGACCCACAAACTGACCGAACTCCAGCCCGAGGAGAACGAAGAACATGAAGACCTCTGAACCTGCTCCAGGACAAAACACAAACATCATCAAACCTGTCGCAACATCTGAGCTTCAGGAGGATCTGCAACCAGACCCAGAACAACCAGACCCAGAACAACCAGACCCAATACTACCTGCCCCAGCACCAGCCGAGGAGCAAATAAAACACTGAAGCTGCTCCAGACCAAACATCTTCAGCCTGAGAAGAACCTGAAGGACTCAGACACTTGTCCACCTGTCTGCTGCTCTGCCCCGGGACGGCTGTGACTCTGCCTGTGACTCTGCCCTGGCGGCTGTGACTCTGCCTGTGACTCTGCCCCGGGGCGGCTGTGACTGCAGCAGCAGATACGTGACTGTGCACAGATCTAAACTCTGATTAAACTGAATCAGAGACAAAGAGACACATTGGCTAGGACACAAGGAGACAAGGAAACGAAGACACAAGGAGAGAAGAAAAGGAGGACACAAAGAGACAAGGAGAGGAGACGAGGACAGGAGGAGAGAAAGAGACAAGGACACAAGGAGACGAGGAAACGAAGACACAAGGAGAGAAGAAAAGGAGGACACAAAGAGACAAGGAGAGGAGATGAGGACAGGAGGAGAGAAGGAGACGAGGACAGGAGCAGTAAATCTGGTCTGAGGACTTTTTCCTGATTGTGATTAAACTATGACATCATCCTGTTCAGGTCATTGATCGTGTAATATTGATTATGAAAGAGAACTGTGTTTTTCTCACACCCCCCCTCTCTCTCTTTCCCTCCCCCCTCTCTCCTCTCCTCTTCTCCCTCCTCTCCTTTTCTCTCTCCCTCTCTCTCTCTTTCCACCTCCCTCCCTCTCGCTCTTCTCTCTTTCTCTCTCTCTCCCTCCTCTCTCTCTCCTCTCCTCTCTCTCCCTCTCTCTCCTCCCTCCTCCTTCTCTCTCTCTCCTCTCTCTCTCTCTTTCTTCTTCTTCTCTCTCTCCTCCCTCCTCCTTCTCTCTCTCTCCTCTCTCTCTCTCTCTCCTCTCCTCTCTCTCCCTCTCTCTCCTCCCTCCTCCTTCTCTCTCTCTCCTCTCTCTCTCTCTTTCTCTCTCTCTCTCTCTCTCTCTCTTTCTCTTTCTCTCTATCTCTCCTCTCTCTCTTTCTTCTTCTTCTCTCTCTCCTCCCTCCTCTCCTCCTCTGTTCTTTCTCTCTGTTCAGATGTAGGATGTTTAGTTTTGCTCTGGCAGTGTTTCTTGAGCGTCTGAAGAAGACTCTCTCCTCCCTCTTCTCCTTTTCACCTCTCTCCTCTCTTCCTCCTCCCTTCTCTCTCTCTTCTCTCCCTCCCTCTCTCTCTCCTCTCTCTCTTCTCTCTCTCTCTCTCTCTCCTCTGTTCTTTCTCTCTGTTCAGATGTAGGATGTTTAGTTTTGCTCTGGCAGAGTTTCTTGAGCGTCTGAAGAAGACTCTCTCCTCCTCTTCTCCTTTCTCCTCTCTCCCTCTCTCTCCCTCTCCTCTTCTCTCTCCCTCTCTCTTCTCTCTCCTCCTCTTCTCTCTCTCTCTCTCTCTTCTGTCTTTCTCGTTAGGATGTTTAGTTTCGGTCGGTCTGAGTTTCTTGAGCGTCTGAAGAAGACGAGCAGGAAGCTCAGATTAAATCAGATGAACAGCTCAGATAAGCCCGACTCATGTTTCAAACACAAAACAATCAACTGAACCTGAATGGGTCTGAACTAGGACTGAACCAGGTCTGAACCAGGTCTGAACCAGGTCTGAACCAGGTCTGAACCGGGTCTGAACCAGGTCTGAACCAGGTCTGAACCAGGTCTGAACCAGGTCTGAACCGGGTCTGAACCAGGTCTGAACCAGGTCTGAACCAGGTCTGAACCAGGTCTGAACCGGGTCTGAACCAGGTCTGAACCGGTCTGAACCAGGTCTGAACCAGGTCTAAACCAGGACTGAACCAGGTCTGAACCAGGTCTAAACCAGGACTGAACCAGGTCTGAACCGGGTCTAAACCTCCTTCTTATATCAAAGATGAAATAATGTGTTTTCATCCTAAGTGTGCAGCTGTTCCAGTGACGTGGGACAGCAGCAGGATCACTCAGGCTGAAGTCACTGAGGCTGCAGCTCCTCCAGGTAAAGATCTGACCTGAGTGTCCTGGTTGAAATGTCTCTGGGACAGTTCTTCTGGAGCTGCAGACCGGGTGGACCCTCTGTTTAAGAAGAAGGACTAGAGCACATGTGTCAAACTCAAGGCCCGGGGGCCGGATGCGGCCCGCCACCTCATTTTATGTGGCCCTTGAGGTCTTATAAGGTTTACTTTATTCTGATGTTAGTGGGTGTCTTAACCTTATCAAATGATTTGCCTGAAACTTAAAGAGCAAGTCCTTTTTCCTACTACAGTGGATATATATTCAATAATAAATATACAATAATTAAATACAGAAACTAGGTCCATTTTAGTTACAACTGGCCCTTAGAGGACAACCCCGATGCCAATGTGGCCTTTGTCGAAATGAGTTCGACACCCCTGGACCAGAGAGTGTGTTCCAGGTCCTCAGCCTCAGATCCAGGTCCAGGTCCTGTAGAGCAGTGGTTCCATAAGTGTGGGTCGGGACCCCTCGGGGGGTCGCGAAGCAAAGTCTGGGGGTCACGGGATGATTTCAAGAAGAAATTTTACAATTATGACTTGGTTTTTAATCTATTTTTATAACTTTAGCGTCAGGTTTAACTGGAAATCGGTCATATAAAGCAATAATTCTACAAAAATAAATTCATTTTACCCTAATTTGAATGGTTTTCTAACCTGAAATTTATAAAAACATCAATTTATTCTGCTGTGGGGGTCGCCAGTTGGTTACATCAATATTTTGTGGGTTCCAGTCTGAAAAGTTTGAGAATCACTGCTGTGGAGGAGGTTCAGGTCCAGGTCGTGGACCAGATCCAAACCCAGAACTGCCAAAACCAGGACGAAGAAATACTGTCCAACCAAATCTGCAATGAGTTTAATCTCATAAAACCTCAAGTTTAATCTATAAAAGAGCTTCTTTTTATGGCATCAACTTTATTCTCAGAAAAAAAAGGCAATTCTTTGAACCTGGACCTGGACCTGGACCTGGCCTTGTTTGACCTGGACCTGGATTGGTTTGAACCTGGTCGTGTTTGATAAATGTTGCATCGAGAGCCAGACGAGGACAGACATGAAGCAAACTCCTCCTGATCCTGATCCTGATTCAGACGCTTCAAAGTCTTTGAACTTTGTGTTTGTAGATCTGACCCTCATGTTTAAGACCGGCCCTGATCCAAGACCAGGACTACAACAGGACTACGACAGGACTACGACAGGACTAAGACAGGACTAAGACAGGACTAAGACAGGACTCAGCCTGTCTGGACCTGATTTAGACCTGATAAAGACTTAGTGTCATCACAGACTTATCATCAAACAGGACAGAACCAGAACTGAACCGGGACTAAACCAGGACTAAACCAGGACTAAAGCAGGACTAAAGCAGGACTAAAACAGGACTAAAACAGGACTAAAGCAGGACTAAACCAGGACTAAAGCAGGACTAAAGCAGGACTAAAACAGGACTAAAGCAGGACTAAAGCAGGACTAAAAGCAGGACTAAAACAGGACTAAAAGCAGGACTAAAGCAGGACTAAACCAGGACTAAAGCAGGACTAAAAACAGGACTAAAGCAGGACTAAAACAGGACTAAACCAGGACTAAAGCAGGACTAAAACAGGACTAAAACAGGACTAAAACAGGACTAAAGCAGGAATAAAACAGGACTAAACCAGGACTAAAGCAAGAGTCGATGAGCAGAAGGTCAGACAGAGGTCATAAGGAGGTCATGAGGGGGTCATGAGGGGGTCATGTGGAGGTCAGAGGTCAGCAGGATCAGAAGATTAAAGTTTGTTGAGTTTGAGTAAAAGTGACAGGAAGATAAATGTAGAAGCTGCGACTCAGACCAAACACTGCATTTTTCTGCTCCGTCGTGTCTGAGTGTGTGTGTTGTGTGTGTTACAGGTGTGTGTGTGCTCTGACTACACACACACATCAGTCACACACACTTAAACACACACACACCTGGAACACCACTCACATCGGAGCTGTTTTGATTCTGAGAGTCTGAGTTTAGTTTAAGAAATGAAAAACACTGAAACATGATCTGACTCACCTGAAACCCCCCCCCCCTCAGGTGTGTGTGTGGGGGGTCAGACCTGGTTCAGTCTTGGTTCAGACCCGGTTCAGTCTAATATCAGACACAGCCACCTTGCCGTGGTGGAGGGTTTGAGTGCTCAGATGATCCAGGAGCTTTATGCCCCTGGTAGGGTCTCCCATGGCAAACAGGTCCCAGGTGACGAGTCAGACAAAGTGTGGTTCAAGAAGCCCCCAGGACGACTACAATATCGAGGCTCGTTACGTCGTTGGATTGGCGTCACCGGGGCCCCACCCTGGAGCCAGGCCCAATGTGGGAGCCCAGGTCTTAGCCCACGGGACCCGGCCGGGCCCAGCCCGAAAAGGCAACGTGGAGCCACCTTCCCGCAGGCCCACCACCCACAGGAAGGACCATAGGGGTCGGGTGCAGTGGGTTTTGGGCGGTGGTCGGGGAGAGGTCTCTCACTGTTGTGTCGTCCAACAGGCCAAACAACAGAGCAGAGTACCGGCCTTCTTGGAGTCCCTGGGAGGGGTACTGGACAGTGCACCCACCGGGGACTCCATTGTTCTACTGGGGGTCTTCAACGCCCACGTGGGCAACGCCAGTGACACTTGGAGAGGGGTGATCGAGAGGAATGGCCCCCCCGATCTTAATCCAAGCGGTGTTCTGTTATTGGACTTCTGTGCTAGCCACAGTTTGTCCATAACGAACACCATGTTCCAACACAAGGGTGTCCATCAGTGGCACCAGGACACCCTAGGCCGGAGGTCGATGATCGACTTTGTCGTCGTGTCATCTGACCTTCGGCCGTGTGTTTTGGACACTCGGGTTAAGAGAGGGGCGGAGCTGTAGGGCACCACCTGGTGGTGAGTTGGATTATGGGATGCCTCCTGGACAAAGCCTCCCTGGTGAGGTGTTCTGGGCATGTCCCACTGGGAGGAGGCCAAGGGGAAGACCCAGGACACGCTGGAGGGACTATGTCTCTGGACTGTCCTGGGAACGCCTCGGGATCCTCCCAGAAGAACTGGAGGAGGTGTGTGTGGACAGGGAAGAGCTGGAGGAGGTGTGTGTGGACAGAGAAGAGCTGGAGGAGGTGTGTGTGGACAGAGAAGAGCTGGAGGAGGTGTGTGTGGACAGAGAAGAGCTGGAGGAGGTGTGTGTGGACAGAGAAGAGCTGGAGGAGGTGTGTGTGGACAGAGAAGAGCTGGAGGAGGTGTGTGTGGACAGAGAAGAGCTGGAGGAGGTGTGTGTGGACAGAGAAGAGCTGGAGGAGGTGTGTGTGGACAGAGAAGAGCTGGAGGAGGTGTGTGTGGACAGAGAAGAGCTGGAGGAGGTGTGTGTGGACAGAGAAGAGCTGGAGGAGGTGTGTGTGGACAGAGAAGTCTGGGCGTCCTTGCTCAGACTGCTGCCCCCGAGACCCGACCCCGGATAAAGCGGAAGAAAACGGATGGAGATTTTCCTTTTTTGCAGTGTGTCCATAAGGTCATTATAATCTCCACATGTGATGTCATCAGGTCAGAACACATTTTTTGTCACAAACTTGTTCTTGATTCATGTAAAACTAACATTTATTATATTTCCAACCAGAGACATGTGTGGTGCCTTTCAACTTTTCTCATATAAATAAACTCACCTCTGTTTATAGAAGAGTTAGTTCATTGTTGTTGTAAGTTACAGTTTAAATGCTCTTCTGATGAACAAAAAGACCTATTCATTTTGTAAAGAATTAGCAGCTCGTTACATTTACCAAAGAAAATCTGAGTGTTTTAGTGAAAAAGGCTGGTTCCTTATGAGTTGAATCTATTAAATGAGAAATATGCAGTTGTAGAAACTTGAAACCCAGAAGAGTCCAAGTCTCGTCTGAAGATCCACTTTTACGGTTTGGTTTTGAACTCGTCTTGTATTTATTGACTTATTGATTTAATTCTAGATTGTTTTATTCAGTTTGACAGTTTTCTCTGCAGACTGTGGTTGTATTTATTTATATTTTAGATTCTTTTCCACGTTGAGAACATTTGAAAACGGAGGGTTTAAACTTGTAACAGTGCAGGTTGTGAGCCTTATTTTGCAAACACACACTCTTATCTTCTCTCACTGACGGGTTTGTCTGGTGTCAGCCAATCGCAGCGCTCCGGAGGCTTGTGGGCGTGGCCAGAGCTCAGGTCACATGATCAGAATAAAGACTTCTGACTGTTTTAAACTGTTGTTACTCTAGAGCATGTTTCTGATATATTTATCTGATAAATAAATGGTCCAAATAGTAGATTAAAAAGCCTAGGATTTACAGAAAAGTACTTTCTCCACAGCTCCTTTTGGGACAGAGATGACATTGTGACTAATTCCCAGTGAGATTAAAAAGAGACAAGCCTAAGAAAAATCCAAAACAAAGCATCTGATCATTAATAAAGACTTTAAAACACATCATGAGTGAATATTCCTGGATCAAACTTGAAAAACAGTGACATTTCCAAACCCTTGACAGTCAAAATAAAGAAGCAAAGTTCCTCTAAAGATGCAGACTTGGCGACTCTTTTCGTCTGATTTCTCTAAAACCTTGAACTAAAGTAACTCTGCGCAGACAGCGGAGACTCTGCAGAGGCTAAAACACACAGAATGAAAGAAATAAAACATGAAACTTACACTCACTGCAAAAAGGGAAAATCAAACTCAGATAAAATCACTTGAATGAAGCATATTAATCTTAAAGAGTCATTTTAAGATTTCTTCTCTTAATCAGACCCACTGAGATTATGTGACTTGTTTTAAGATATTCTATCCTGATGTACCTTACCTGTAGAAAAATGTGTGTCTTTTTTTAAGCCATAGTTGTTTGAATCAAGAACAGATACTTGAAACTAGTATTTTCTGCTCAAAACCACCAGGTTAGTCACATGTTCTTACTGCACTGGAGATTCTTTCACTTGAAATGAGACATTTTACCTCAAAATGTACTTATTTTTTAAAGGACTTTTTTGCAGTGCTGGAACTAAAACAGAATTAGAACAATGATAAACACTATTGCTGGTTTCACGTTCTAGAATTCTTGTCAGTTAAAGCCAGGTTTGGGGCAAGAGGCTGTTTTTCCTATTAATAACATTGGACTTTGCCATGAAATATTTAAAAAATATGTAACAAATTTAAAAAGTGGTGATTTCTGGGGTGACTGGACACATTTAACTTTTGTATTACAAAAATAAACAGCGTTTAAACAATATTAATTTTAGCTGCTCCCAGTCTGATTGAAATAACATTGGACTGTAGAATGTTGTGATGTCATCTGAAACCCAGCAATAGACCCCTTGCATGTTCGTAAACGTTGCGTCAAATTCTGGTGGGCGGAGCTTAGCCGGAGGCAGAAGACGACGTTACCTCCATTTAAACCAGTGTAAAGTAGCTCGTTTTTGGAAGGATTTTTAAACACAAAAGCAGAAAAAATGTCAAATTCTGGTCAGAACTGTCAGGATTTATATCGTAACTTACTCTGTGGACCTGACACAGACTTTGGTGAATTATTTCTGACGGATGGAAGCATTTTGTCTGAGTTTGTGTGGTTCATCTTGGATCTGGATCTGCTCTTTCACGAGGCTTAAGAGGTGATTTTTACTTTTGTTTCAGGTCCGTTTTACTTTGCTAAACCCAGTAGTGACTAAAATACTTCTTTTAACGGTTCAGTCGTGTCTTGAAGCTAATGCTAAATATGCTAATGTGTGCACCTCCCGTTATTAGTGCTTCAGAGACACAACATTTACTAGTAATTATATTTTATGAATAACTTAGTCCAACATAATTGGTTGTTTGTAGCTCTGAAAATCTGTTAGCTCTGGTCAAAGACTTTGCTAAAATAGAAAATAAGGGTCTTGTGTGTAAAAATTGAATGATTGACAACAGTACAGTTTTAGCTAGAATTCTAAATAAAACAGATCAGTTTGAACATCAAACTGATCCTGCACGTCTGGATAAGGTCAGACTAACTTTAGACACAAAAGTCCTAGTCACAGTTCACAACAAACGACATTTTGACCACAATAAAGCTTTGAATTTTTAATTCGTCGGCTATGAGTTTTCGTCTTTTTTGTCTCCAGCTAGAGCTGTGACGTCACCGTGACGTAGCATGAAAAGGGTCTATACTGTCCTAAAAAACAATAAACTAAAGTAAGGTACTCTTTATTGTCCACTCCAGCCTGTTATTTCTCGTTCTCACACTTTCCCATAAACCTAAACACACGTCTTTCTCTCTCTTGGACGACCAGTGTTTTATGTCTTTACCTGCAGTTTACATACTATATCCTCACTCTGTCCTCCTGCTCTGTGTCTTTTTCTCACACAACTAACAACATTCTTCACTTTCTCTTCTCTCTCTCTCTCTTTTGAGAGAGAGAGAGAGAGAGAAAGAGCGAGAGGAGAGAGAGGAAAGAAAGAGAAAGAAATATGAGAGAAAAGAGAGCGAGAGAGAGAGAAGAGAAGAGAGAGAGAGAGAGAGAGAGAGAGAGAGGAAAGAAAGAGAAAGAAATATGAGAGAAAAGAGCGAGAGAGAGAGAAGAGAGAGGGAGAGAAAGATCGAGAGAAAGCGAAAAGAGGAGAAAAATGAAGGCGGAAGAGAGAGGAGAAATTGAGAGAAGAAGAAGAGAGAGAAACAGAGAGAGAGGAGAAAGAAAGCAACAGACACAGTGGAGAGGAGCGAAAGGGAAGAGAAAGGGAGAAAAATGAAGAAAGGGGGAGAAAGAAGAGAGAGAACGTACATGAGTTTAATCGACATAAAACTTTGCGGCAGAAATTGAACTTACATTTTTAAGTTGAAGTGCATTTTATTTTTTACAGTCGTTCTCTTTTATACCAGGACACAAATGTAGGTTTTATTACCCTGTCCAAGACCCCGGCCCGGCCTCCATCACTGGCCCGGGTTCCATATGAGCCAGACTTTTACTCACCTCTGCCTTTTACTGCATCAGGACTGGACCTGGACTAGACCTGGACTGGACCTGGACTGGAGCAGGTCTTGGACGTCGGGACCAGGACAAGTCTGTGGGAGATGAAAGTTGATTTGATTTAAACAAAGAAACATTTTGTGGATTTTCTCATCCACGTCAGACAAAACGCAGACTTTTATTTAGGCACAAGTTTGATCGGCTTTAGTCCTGCTCCAGCTCCAGTCTGAGGCTTGTTTTAGACCTGGTTCAGGCCTTGTTTTAGACCAGTATTAGACCTGTTTTAGACCAGTTTTAGACCTGGTTCAGACCTGGTTTTGAGTCTCAGCTGTGTCAGAATCTAAAGTGAGGCTGAAGAGCTTTAATGGAGCTCAGACTTTGATCTTCTTCAGTCACTTTAGCCCCGCCCCCTCCGCTGCACCCTCGCCTCTGATTGGACGACTACTGCCCCGCCCCCTTCTTCTGCACGCTCGCCTCTGATTGGACGATTCAAACTCCTCCGAACAGCTTCATTAAAACATTAAAATTCTCTTTAAACTTTTGTGTTTGTGTGAATGTGAGTCTGGGGTTTGATCAGTCTGAGGATGAGGATGATGAAGGTGTGTGTGTGTGGGGGGGGGGGGGTGATGAAGAGGAGGATGAAGAAGCTGAAGAGTATAAAAGTCCATTTGATTGGCCGTCCAGCTGAGCCTGTAGTTCTGTGACTTTAACAGAAAAGTCTGACGAGGAAGATGAAGTGGACGTGATGAAGGTGAAGAGGAGGAGGGGGGGGGGGGGTAGATGAAGATGATGATGAAGAAGATGAAGAGGAAGAGTCCATTTGAGCCGCTGCACAGCTGAGCCTGAGTCTGAGTCTTTCATCAGCGACGGAACAAAACATGGAAATGTACAAGTCTGAAAATCAAACACAAACACTCAGAGACACCAGGCTTTTAGAGGAGAGGAGACGAGGAGACGAGGAGACAAGGAGCTAGGAGAAGAGGAAGTAAGGAGCTAGGAGGCGAGGAGAGAGGAGAGAAGGAGAGAGGAGACGAGGAGAGAGAGAGAGAGACATGTCCAACTCTGAAAATCAAACAAAACCACGGAGACACACCAGGCTTTTAGAGGAGAGGAGACGAGGAGCTAGGAGACGAGGAGACGAGGAGGCGAGGAGCTAGGAGAGAGGAGACGAGGAGAGAGGAAACAAGGAGGCGAGGAGCTAGGAGACGAGGAGAGAGGAGAGGAGAGAGGAGAGAAGGAGCTAGGAGAGGAGGAGAGAGGAGCTAGGAGGCGAGGAGACGAGGAGCTAGGAGAGAGGAGAGGAGACGAGGAGAGAGGAGACGAGAAGCTAGGAGGCGAGGAGCTAGGAGAGAGGAGAGAGGAAACATGTACAAGTCTGAAAATCAAACACAAACACTCAGAGACACCAGGCTTTTAGAGGAGAGGAGACGAGGAGACGAGGAGCTAGGAGAGAGGAGAGAGGAGAGGAGGCAAGGAGCTAGGAGGCAAGGAGACGAGGAGAGAAGGAGACGAGGAGCTAGGAGAGAGGAGACGAGGAGCTAGGAGCTAGGAGGCAAGGAGCTAGGAGGCGAGGAGAGAGGAGAGAAGGAGCTAGGAGAGGAGACGAGGACAGAGGAAACATGTACAAGTCTGAAAATCAAACACAAACACTCAGAGACACCAGGCTTTTAGAGGAGAGGAGACAAGGAGGCAAGGAGCTAGGAGACAAGGAGACGAGGAGCTAGGAGACGAGGAGAGAGGAGAGAGGAGGAGAGAGGAGCTAGGAGAGAAGAGACAAGGAGCTAGGAAAGGAGACGAGGAGAGAGGAAACATGTACAAGTCTGAAAATCAAACACAAACACTCAGACACACCAGGCTTTTAGAGGAGAGGAGACGAGGAGAGAGGAGACAAGGAGCTAGGAGAGGGGACAGAGAGAGGAGACATGTCCAACTCTGAAAATCAAACAAAATCACTCAGACACACCAGGCTTTTAGAGGAGACAAGGAGATAAGAGGCTAGGAACTAGGAGAAAAGGAGGCAAGGACACAAGGAGGCAAGGGGCTAGGAGAGAGGAGACAAGGAGAAAGAGAGAGTAACATGTGTCCAACTCTCAAAATCAAACAGAAACACTCTGAAACAAGCTTTTAGAGGAGAGGAGACAAGGAAGCAAGGAGACAAGGAGTTAGGAGAGAGGAGAGAAGGAGAGAAGAAGAGAAGGAGTGAGGAGACAAGGAGAAAGGAGAGAGAAGAAGAGAGAGGAGACACGGAGAGAAGAGTAGAGGGGAAGAGAGGAGAGAAAAAGAGAGAAGATAAGGAGGAGAGGGAAGAGAAGGAGACAAAGATGTTGGAGAAAAGGAGCGTCAGTGATAAAGTTTTATGGCTGAAACCAAAAGATAAAAAAAAGTCTGTAAAATGTGAATATTTAAAGATTGAAACTAAAACTAAACTCAAACACACTCACACATAGAAGGTTTAATAAATACATATTATTTTAAGACATCATCATAAGTGTAATTAAAGATAAAATCAGTTTGTCTGATTTTCTCTGATCGAGTTTGAGCTGAAGTGAAAATGTCTCCCTCTGCTGTCCAGAGTGAAGAACTGCACTTACGCTCAAACAAACTCCGATTTAAAAACTAATGATGTGTTTGAATAAAAAGGTACAACAAATGTCAAATTATTTAGTTATTTATATTTTATATTTATTGTAGACTATTTTTTAATTAATGTATTGTATTTTTATGTTTTTTAATTATATATCATTTCTTATAATTGTATTTATGTATTACTAGCCTATGTTATTTATTTATTTATTTATTTATTTATTTATTATTTATTTATTTATTTACTTTAACGTTTACTTGTATTTTGTTACACATTTGTATTTTAATATTTTGTGTTAATTTGTGTTTTTAATTTTTTAATTTTATTTTTAAGTTTTATAATATGATTCATTTCATTATAATTGTATATTTATTGTAGCTTATTTATTTATTTATGTATTATTTAGCATAATATTTTTTTTTGTTTAATTTCATTTTAATTTATTGTAGCCTCTTTTATTTATTGATTTATATTTTATAATATTTATGTATTTTTCCATTATATAATTAATTTTTTATGAATCTTATTTTTTTATGTATTATTAGATTTTTTGTTAATTTTTATTTATTTATTTATTTTATTATTTTATGCTAATTTGTTTTTTTTTTATTTCGAGTCAAAGTTGATTATATTTTTAATCTTTAATCTTTTATATTTGAGTTTTTTACGTTTTTATTGATCTGATTGAACTTTATTGATCCGACTGTTTAGTTTGTCTTGAAGCTGCGCTCTGATTGGTCGAGGCGGCTGTTCTCAGGCTCTCTGCTGAAGGTCAAAGGTCGTCACTCTAATCCCGCTCTCTGATTGGTTAATCCTGCTGCTCTGTGATTGGTCGCTCCTGACACAAGATCTTCAGTCCCAGAGAAAGACCAGAGCAGCTGGACCTGAACCGGGACCTGAACCGGACTCAAACCAGGTCTAAACCAGGTCTAAACCAGGTCTAAACCAGACTACACCAGGACTAAAGCTGGACCTGAACCGGGACCTGAACCAGACTCAAACCAGGACTAAACCAGGACTAAACCAGGACTAAACAAAGACTACAGCTGGACCTGAACCGGATTAAAACCAGACTCTAAACCAGGTCTAAACCAGGTCTAAACCAGGACTAAAGCTGGACCTGAACCGGGACCTGAACCGGACTCAAACCAGGACTAAACCAGGACTAAACCAGGACTAAAGCTGGACCTGAACCGGACTAAAACAAGACTTTAAAACAAGACTAAGCCAGGTGTAAACCAGGACTAAACTTGGACCTGATCTGGAGTCAAACCAGGCTAAGCCAGACCTAAAACAAGACAAAAAATGGACTAAACCAGGACTAGACCAGGACTAGTCTAGAACTCAGAACCTGTTGAAGCTCGTCGGTCTCAGGATCCGACCGGTCACATGACTCTGGAGTGAAGCCACGCCCACTTTCACAGGTAAAACTATTGATCAGTAAATGTGTTTCACATTGATCACGGATCAATGACTTTGATCACGAAGATTAGATGTTTGAAAAGAAGTCCAGCAAAGTCCAGAAAACCAGGTTCAAACCAGGACTAAGCCAGGTCTAAACCAGGTCTAAACCAGGACTAAACCAGGACTAAGTCAGGTCCAGGACAAGCTCTGGTCTGTGTGAGAAGAGGGTCAAAACCAGGACTAAACCAGGACTAAGTCAGGTCCAGGACAAGCTCTGGTCTGTGTGAGAAGAAGGTCAAAACCAGGACTAAACCAGGACTAAGTCAGGTCCAGGACAAGCTCTGGTCTGTGTGAGAAGAAGGTCAAAACCAGGACTAATGCGGGAGTAGAGCAAGAATAAAACTGAACTAAAATTGGACAAAAAAGGGACTAAAACCTGGACCTGAACCAGACTTAAAATCGAGTCTTCTTTGGGTCTTCTGGTCGGTTCTCCAGGTCCATCTCCAGGTCCAGGATGAGATCTAGTCTGTGTAAGAAGCCCTAAACCTGGAGTCTCCGACCAGTAGCTCGCCAAAGGATTTTGGAACCATACAAATTATGCTTTATAACTCAAATGTTATTTATAACATACTGTAAAGTCTTCATAAAGGTCTCTATGCAACAGTTAGCTTAATTTTTTGGTCATCGCTAAAAGTAGTAGCTCACCGCCAGTTTTCTTTGGCAAAAGTAGCTCTCCAGGCGAAAAAGGTCGGAGACTCCTGCTCTAAACCCAGACTAAAGCAGGTCTTCTTCTGGTCTTTCCTCAGGTCCATCTCAGGTTCTGGTCAGACATTCTTTAGGTCCAGGTCCAGGATGGGCTCTGGTCTGTGTCTAAACCTGGACTATAACCAGGTCTTCTTCTGGTCTTTTCTCAGGTCCGTCTCCAGGTCCAGGATGGGTTCTGGTCTGTGTAAGAAGAAGGTTCCAGACCCTGAAGAGGAGGAAGATCCTGCTCCGAAGAAAAGTCTGGTTCTGAACATGACTCGCAGAGGACTGAAGGTGAGAAAAACACAAAAAGACCAATCACACCAACACATGAACACCGAGGGCTCCAGAAGATTCACAGATGTTCAGATGTTCATGTTACGCTGTTAAGCAGAAGTAACCAAAGCTCCTGCACCAGACGTAGGTTTGAATGGAGCCAGAGTCACAGTAAAGGACAATAAACAAACATTAAACATTCACATTTGGATAAGAAACCTATTTTATTTTAGAATGAGATGAGCGGTCATTTAGTTTTAAAGATCCTTATTTACTGTTTTTATCTTATTTATCCTTTTCTTAAATCTGTTTGTTGCTACAACAGTTATAAAATCAAACACATTAATAATATGTCATGTGGAAAATAAGCACAAATAGAAACCGTTTTTCCAAATGTCTATTAACCAGAAAAGAAAATGTCTTTAAAGTCTATTATCCCCTCGTCCCATTGGTAAGTGTGCCTCCAAATCCACAACAACAAGTTAAACTCTCCTACCGCAGTCCTGGTGAAGGAGAGGGTCGCGTCCTGCACAACGTCCCTGGACCGCCCTGGACCGCCACACACCCTGGACCGCGAACCCTGGACCGCGAACCCTGGGCAGGCTCGCTTCTCGAAGGTCAAGGTTGATCCAGAAAAGTCCGTTTCAGAGCTTTCTTTAAACATCTTCCGTTGGTGGGTCAAAACCTGACCTAAATAACAGGCCATAAAGAAAATAATTTAGTTTGATCATTAAAACACAATAAAGACTGCTGAGAAAAGAACAGATTTGATTTAATTCCATTTTGTGTTTATGACACAGCCTCAGAGCCACAAACATAAGACTTTTCTTTTTCTTTCACAAACTAAAATCTAAACATGATTTCTCCTTTTTGTTTTTTGACTTTATCAGAAAAAGTCTAGAATCATTACGTTTGCTTCTTGTAAAACACATTTCACTGCAACAACACAAAGTTTACTCATCATTTTAACTTCATATTTATCAGAATATTTATGGATTTACCACCAGAGTTTTATAAAACACATGACACGTCTGACATCAGTGCTTCTGTTAAGATCACACTAAAGAATAAAACTGTCTTGTATGTGACAGGTTTAGTTTCCACAGAGTCATGACACGGCGACTTTCACACACGTCACACTGATGAGGACGACACGGAGGATGACACATGTGAAAGCTGAAGTCTGTTGAGGTCTGTTGTAGGTTCTCCTGTAGGTTCCTCTGGTTCCTCTAAAGGTTCTGTCTCTGTTCCAGGAGGTCCAGCTGCTGTCCTCGTTCTCCTGTAGTTCTTCTGAGGGTCCTGATGTTCTCCTGGTTCTTCTGAAGGTTCTTGTCTCTGTTCCAGGAGGTTCCAGCTGAAGTCTGGTCTCAGTCGGATCTGCAGAAGTTAAACTTGTCTCTGAATCGTCTTCGATCAGTTTCTCCTCAAATCTGTGTCGTCAGGAACCTGCAAGTCCTGAACCTGTGGGGGAACCAGGTCAGAACCGGACTAGAAACTAGACCTAGACCTGGACTAGACCTGAACCTGTGGGAACCAGGTCAGAACG
>JBBPFD010000084.1:0-60077 GCA_038363315.1 Mugilogobius chulae
ACCGAGCACTGACCGTGTCTGTCGCAGTCTCGACTGCAGGCGTCGCTGGCCCGGAGGAAGTTAGCTGCAGAAGAGTCGGAGGAAAGGTGCTCATGCACAGGAGAGACAGGTGGCGGCCGCGAGGCAGCCTGGCACAGATGACGACGATTCTCGGGAGGGTACAAAAAAAATAGGTGTCAGAGCTGGAGAGGCACGACGAGGAAGAGCAGGAGCAAGACTGAGGAGGCACCAGAGAGAAACGAAGTCTAGAAGCACAGGACGACAAGAACAGGACTGGGAAGCAGGCTAACCAAAACCGGAGGACTAACCAGGGACGACGATTAAGGCAGGACGTAAAACAGACTGAACGGATTTGGGAGACTAAAACCAGGAATATAAACCGAGGATAAGAAGCAGGACTAGAGCGGACTAAACATGACTTAACAGGAGAAAAACGAAAACAGGGACTAAAACAGCGCACTAGAAAAAGGACTGGGCCCTTTTAAAAAACAAGAAACCTAAAAAAACAGGACCCCCTTAAAAAACCAGGACTAAAAGCCAGGACAAACCAGGAACTAAACAGACAGAAGCAGTGACATTGAAACGGATTAACGTGGATTACATACAGAATTAAAGACAAGCTTCGTACTTCATTATCCACAACGACCAATCACGTTGTTCGTTCCGCATCAAGGACTGTAAGAACAAAATGACTGTCATTGTTGATTGTCTACAGCCTCCTGTTTTTTTTTTCAGTTCATGATGGTTGTTCTTGTATAGCACCGAGAACTTGTTCGGGGGAACAGACCTATAATTAGTAATCTCAGTGGAAGTCCCTGAGAGTGCAGAATTCATCTTATTGCAGGAGAGCCTGGGGAATGGTCAGGAGAAGGTATTGTATCATTGGACATATGTTTTAGTTGTCAGGAGGAAACACGGAGCACCCGAAGGAAACTACACAGACACGGGAGAACATGCACAACTCCACATAAAAGGCCCCGTGTGACGGCCCGGAGTCGAACCCAGGAGCTTCTTGGCTATGCAGGCAGAGCGCTAACCCTGCGCCACCCCGTGTCGCCCAGAACTGTGCGACAGCTCGGCTCTGATTGGCTAGTTTTTCAAAGAAAGTGGGATTTCTTGTAGAATCCACAGCTGAATGTTTTGACAGTTCTTGTGCGCCCTGCCCCGGCGTGGTATTTGCACTGAACATGCTTCTCGCTCTACCCAGGTCAGCACTGATAAAGTCCCACCGTTTGTTTGTGTCCTGCACTTCAGCCAGAACCTGATGATTTGTTGATTGATAATCAACAAAATAACAAGCTACAGATGAGGCAAACGAGAAAGAGAATGATCCAAATCCCCAAACTCCTCCGCTCACACACAGCCTAATGAGACTCACAGGACTCAGGTTCTGTGTCTGCTTCAGGTGAAACTCAGCAGAGGGACGACACCAGGTTTGAAGCAGGAGATTAGTTCAAAGGACGCATGATGGGCCGATAAAGGAGGATGGGACAGTTTTATGTCAAACTTTGGGATCGTGCATCAGAATGTATCACAAGATAGTGATGGATCATTATAACTACTACAGTGTGGTGTGCACCCAGGAGTGTGACCTGCAGAAAATAAGAACAAACCTCGTATGAACTAATCTTTCCTGGATACAATCTAATAACAACGTAGGCAGTTGTTAGGCTCAGCAGGTCTGAGTTAGCTGCAGCGTCGTCTGCTGAGATTATGTCAGAGCCCAAACAACTTTGTTCTTGTTCTTAGAAGAACAAACACTTCTTATTTATGAAGTATGAATATAAGCAGGAATTAAAGCGGAACTTGGACAAAACCAGGACTAAACTGACAGGACTCTGGCTTACCAACTTGGTCTTTAGATAGTATGAGAGAGGAGCAGACTTTGAGCACACACAGCAGGTCTCTGAGGGCCAAAGCTCCAGGATCAGACTGAACTCTGTCTGCAAACGAGTCCAACAGAGCAGGGACGGAAGGACAGGTTCTCCAGAGCGGACAGGATCAGGATCAGCTGTGACAGAAGACAAGGCGAGGGTTACAGTTATGTTCAAAGTGTGAGTCGTCCCGTCTCTCACCTGCTTGTTGTTCCAACTGGACCATGGAGGCGCTGTACCTCGGACACTGGCTCAGCAGCTGCAGATCTCTGAACCTGAGCTCTTTGAACGACAGCAGCACCGTGAGGAGGCGGTTAAACGGGATCCCGGACAGTTCTCTGAAAGAAAGGAGAGGGCTGAAACAAGACTAGAGCAGGAGGACAGTATCAGCACTGCCAAATTAAAGCACGGACAACAGGTATAAAGGACAAAACAGGAAACAACAAAAGGAAAAACAGGACTAAAACAGGACTAAAACAGGACTAAACAGATAAAAAGGTCTAAAACAGGACTAAAAACAGGACTAAAAAAGGACTAAAGCAGACTAAAACAGGCTAAACTAAAACAGGACTAAAACAGGGGACTAAAACTAAAACAGGACTAAAGGACACAGGACTAAAACGGACTAAAACAGGACTAAAACAGATGGACTAAACAGGACTAAAACAGGACTAAACAGGACTAAAAACAGGTCTAAAACAGGACTAAAACAGGTCTAAAACAGGTCTAAAACAGGTCTAAAAACAGGACTAAAACAGGACTAAAACAGGACTAAAGCAGGACTAAACAGGACTAAAACAGTCTAAAACAGGACTAAAACACAGTTAACAGGAATTAACAGGACAAACAGGTCTAAACCAGGTCTAAACCAGTCCTTACGTCTGGTCAGTTTTACCTGTGATGTTGCGGCTGCAGATGGACAGCAGAGGTTTGGAGCAGAACTTGACAGATGCCAGAGTAGAAATCATGAACTGAGCGTTTGAAGCGTGAACTGCTCCGACAGAGACACGGCTTTGGTCTGAACACACACAACCTTTTAATTAATATATAAAACTACGATACAGACGTGTTGTTGAAGTAGCGCGGTCACCTCCAGTTTGTGTTTGAGCGTCGGAGGAGCGTCTTTGCCCACCAGCCTCATCATGGTCTGAAGATGGATCACGTTGTTGATCCTGGGCAGACGCTGCTCCACCAACAGCCTGAACACAGATACACAGATGTTATATAAAGTGTTCAGAGTCAGAGGAGATGTGTGTGTGTGTGTGTGTGTGTGTGGAGAGAAGTGTGCAGAGTCAGAGGAGGTGTGTGTGTGTGTGTGAGAGAAAAAGACCTGATGCCCTGTTTCAGAGCCTGGACGTTGGCTCCTTCCTCCAGGTTTTCCAAACACGCAGATAAAATGGACAGATTCCGGTCGTCAAACTCATTTATTCTCTCCTGTCAACAGAAAACCACAATGAAAATGAAAATAAAGTGTATTATAGTATATAGATCAAATAATCACAACTAAAATCACAACATGAGAACATTATCTATAAAAACAAGATGATTTGTGTTTATATACAGAGAACTTTTGTAGGCAGAGACCGCTGGCCAGACGAATCATCATTTTTATTTGGCGTCCCACAATATATCTCTAATATTAAGTCTGTTTTAGCGTTGTAAATTAAATAACCACTATTAGATTTCAGTGGAAACATAAACACTGAAGACATTTGGAGACTGACACAGAACGAGAACAAGACTAAGGCCGAATCTAACCAGTAAAAAGGCAATGTTCTTCTAATGTTTGCAAGGTAGGACTGGGCATTCATCGAAAAATCGAGAGATCGAATTGAATCATCAATTATTTGGATGTGGGTTTTGAATAGAACGATCGAAAACCAATCCTTTGACAGTGGTGAGTTGTAGTTTGGAGCAAAAAGTCAGGGCTCTTCAATTTTATTCACCAGTCTGCCATATTTGTCAGAGAGCTGCGGTCTCAGGGCAGGACTACAACAGTGAACTGCAAATATGTTTTTGCATGCAATATCCACAACAATTCGCAGTGGAAACATTTACAAAAATCAACTATTCAGGACAAAGTCAAAACAAACCGGAATGTCAATCAACAACCAGAGCTGGATCAGAGCAGCAGGTGGGACAAAGACCAAGTTTGCAAACCAAAACTAAACTTATAAACGTAAACATTTGGATTACATGAGGAAGACCTCATCTTGAACAGACTAGATCACAGAATATGCACTAAACCAGGACTATAAGGTCTTAATCATTTACAGGGCATAATAACAACACAGTAGTAATTGACTGAATAACAGCTAACAGTGAAGTATAACCACACTGGCTATCCACTCCATGGCCAATTGTTTCATGGTGGGCCAAAACATACTGCTTAGTGGGCCACATTTGGCCCCTGGGCCGCCATTTTTAAAAATCTAATGAATAGGACATATTAAAAGTTTTTTGTTTATGTTCATGATTTTGAAAGATTAAACAAATCAAATCGAAAACTGAGATTGATCAATATGAAGACAAAAGTTGCGATTATATTTTTGATTAATCAACCAAAATAGAGAGTTTAGCTAATGATTGAGCTGACTCAACTATGCACAAAAGACTAAAATGCAAAGAAGTTAATGCAAAAATATTTTATACAGAAAATAACCACGAAAACAGTGTGTTTATATGATAAAAGGAAGATTATAGCAAAGATAAGGGTTTCAAATATTCAGTTAATTCACTTCTTTTTGTTACTGTTTTATTACAAAACTTTATAACCTAAATAAAACTAGAGTCAACTAATAGAAAAATTGGTCAATAAAGACTCCTGTCATAGCGTTTGGAAAGTCAAGTAGTTAGTTAAAGCAGTGAGGCATTAAACCAAGACTAAAGCAGGACTAAACTAGGACAAAAGCAGGACTAAAGCAGGACTAAACCAGGACTAAACTAGGACTAAACCAGAACTAAAGCAGGACTAAACTAGGACAAAAGCAGGACTAAACCAGGACAAAAGCAGGACTAACTAGGACTAAAGCAGGACTAAGCAGGACTAAACCAGGACAAAAGCAGGACTAAACTAGGACTAAACTAGAACTAAACCAGGACTAAACCAGGACAAAGCAGGACTAAAGCAGGACTAAAGCTGGACTAAACTAGGACTAAAGCAGGACTAAACCAGGACTAAACCAGGACAAAAGCAGGACTAAACTAGGACTAAACTAGGACAAAAGCAGGACTAAACCAGGACAAAAGCAGGACTAAACCAGGACTAAAGCTGGACTAAACTAGGACTAAAGCAGGACTAAACCAGGACTAAAGCTGGACTAAACTCGGCCTTCGCAGCAGATACCTGAGCCGCTCGGAGGTACGTCTGCACGATCCTGCTCTTGGGTTCGACTCTGAGCTTGACCAGCGCCAGGAGGCTGTAGACCAGGTGAGTGTCGGGCAGGTACGTGACTCGCCCACCGCGCGCTGCAGTAAACGCTCCCACTCGGCGTGCTCCCACATCAGACGCAGCTCCAGGCGCCGCTGCTCCTCCGTCATCTTCTTCGTGCTGTTCCAGATCTTCGTCAGACAGTGGCTGATCTGCAGAAACGTGGGAGCGATTCTGCTGCTCAGGTCCAAAACGTCAGACGGAGAAGTGCACAGGCTAACTCATCCATGAACACGGATTTGGGTTTGGAAACTGTCCTCGTTCCAGCTAAAGGAGTCTCTTTTTCAGATTCAAACTCTTTAGAATAAGTCCCCACGTCTGAAAACCATCTGAAGTCTGAGCAGAAGGTGGTCTTTGGTGTTGATAAGTGTTGCTTTGAAGCAGCTGTACACGAGACTGAAGGAGGGTTTTGTAAAAGTCTTTGGCTGTAGAAGAGAAAAGCTCTCCTCATGACGTTCGCTGAAGCCCGAGACATGATTCTGCCAGGTCCAAAAATCATAAACTGCACAAGAAAAAGCACATTAATAAGCAGAAGTGGGATATTTAACATAAAATAGATAATATTGCAATTGCTGTTTTAGAGCATGATCTACAGTCACAAAACTATTAAAAATGACTTCAAAAAGAGAATTTCTAGTGTATTTCTCCCAAACAAGAGCAAAAGGATTTAAAGCTAACCTTGACAGAGAAATATATGCAGCTTTTATCAACTGCATTTAATTGTTTTTTACTCTAGCAGTAATAGTAGTTAATGCTGGGCGATATTGACAAAAATGGATATCTTGATAATATTTTGCCACATCTCGATTACGATATTCAGACGATATTGTCTCAATTCATCTGAGAAATGTTCAAACACATATTTAAATGTATAAGTTGAAGCGAAATGGTAAGAAATTAAGCTGCAGTCATTTTTGGTCGACTTAAGACGCATGCTATCAATCAATCAGTCGACTAAAGGTTCTTCTTTCTCAAACCAGTGATTGTCTCAATGTTCTGAACAAATATTTGACTCAAATTGCCCTCACAAGACCACAAACTCAGAGGTTGCATGCTAAATTACTTTTCATGATGAAAAAAATGCAACTAAATGAGATTTCCATGTAAAATATTGTGAATAAATTGGCAATGTGCTTTCTAACTAATACAAATTTTGGCTACTACAACACCAATGAGTGATGAAATGACTAAATTATCACCTTCTACCCTTGACTGATCATTTACAATGTTGTAACTGTCTTCATTTGTATCTTTAAAAACTCATTTTGTAGCATTTTTTCTATAAACGATATATTCGATATTCTATTTTTGCATATCTTCAAAGCAACTCTCACGATATTATCTAAAATTCGATATATTGCACAGCTCTAATAGTAGTTCATTTAACAGTCAGACTTTTAAACCAAATTTGAAGTCTTGAGAACAAATAAAGATCTAATTATTTGTGGTAAACCAACTATTTTAACTACATGTGCTTATTGCATGTACATCACAGTATTTCTGTTAAAATCACACTTGTGTTCACTCCTGAGCTGTCATTACTTTAACCCGTAGATATCAAATTAGCCGATTCGAAGGTTATCAAATAAAAACTCACCTTTTTACAGCTCTGGTTTACCGACAGACGTTTTCCAACGGTGTGTGTATTTAACATATTCCTGTGTAACACTACTGCAAAATAAACTGTAATATAATGAAAGAAAAATTGGAAAAAGTTAAAAATAATCAGTGGTTTCCGTTAGCATCACGTTAGCATCACACCGGTGATGTGTGCGCCGCTGTTTATGGTCCCCGCAGATGGTTCCGCTTAACTTTAAATCCAACAAACAAACTTAATCAAAGAAGACAATAATTATAAAATTACTAAGATAAAAACTTGATCGTATTTGACAAGAAATGCAATACCTAAAAGTAATAATTTGGTAATTAGGTTGTTTTATTCATTTTTTTTTTTCTTAAAGTTTTCCGTATCCTAGCAACCAAGCCTCCAGTCCTAACCGTCATGGCCAGATTCGTAATCGCGGGTAACTTTTTCCTTTATAAACTAATTATTTCCCCATAACTGCCGTATATATTTGTCGTACTTGTATGTTAAATTGTAGAATAACTTCCTGCAGGTAAAGCGGACTGTCCATACTACGCCAAAGCGGAATATTTAGCGGAGATATGTCAGAAAAGTCTCCCGGACTTCAGCATCCGGAAAATGCCGATTCTTCCCGAACAGTGGCAGGTCAGTGTGACTCGAAATAAACCTTATTTTTAATATTCTTCACAAAAATTAAACAGAAAAGCCATAGCAGAGGGATATCATACTTTAAATACTTTAAACCTGTTAGCTAGGTGCAGAAACTAGTTGAAAAGTTGATAAAAGTTTCAGCTAAACAGCAAAAGCTAACGTTAAGTTAGCTTTTTTCCCAAACCACTTAGCTAGCTAACATTAACTACTATTACAAATTTAATAACTAACATTTTCTGTTCACTTCAAATTCCATAATTAATTTACAAATAAGATAATTTTTAAAAAATCAAATAGCTCCATATACTGTATTAATAAAGTCCAACCTTATTTTCCTCGAAGCACACAAAACTGTTTGAAGTTTTACCTTTTTGTGAATATAAACAGCACGCAAAAAAAAAAAAAAAAAAAAAAACCATAAAAAAAATACCAAATAAAAACTTAAAAAAAAAAAAAATAATAATAATAATAAAATAATAATAATAATAATATAATTTTTGCTATAGCCTATGTTTGCAAATGTGAAATATTTTCAGAATGGTGAGGAACAAAGGATTTTTATTTGAGATTTTCCCAGTTGGTCATAGGGCTGCTCGATTATGATGAAAATAATCACGAATAATCAATAATATAATAACTATTTTTATCGTGATTGAAATCCCAAATATTCACAAAATACTTTGTTTACAACAGGGCTATTCAAATAGTGACCCGGGGGCCACATGCGGCCAACTAAGACGTATGTTTTGACCCAGCTTGATTTACCCACGACAGATTCTGTTAGGCCCTTTAAAAGAAAGGACATTGGCAACAAAATGTGCTTTTTTTGCACAATTTAGTTGCTATTGCTGTTGTCGTTTTATGCTAACGTCAGTTGGAGATTTAAGATGCTTCACTCAACAAATAATTTCCTCCACAAACAAAAACAAAAACATTTTATTTATGAACAGAAAGGTAATGAGTTGAAGTGTGAGTGATCCTAAAATCTGTTAATGAAAAATGTGAGACGCCTCAATGTCCCTGTTGTTTATCTGGTTATTTTTAAGATTTTATTGTTGTATTTTATTAATCCCAATAAAAAGAGATCGCTAGTGAATAGTCCTATTTCGAGTTGTTTGTGAATAATGAATGTAAAACACATGTAGTAGTTCGTCCCTCAGACCTTAGTCTTCCAAATAATTGTCCCGCTTGTAAATATAATTGAATAACCCTGGTTTAGAGAGACTGCAGAGCGTTAGTTCCAAATGTAGAGAGTGAAGAGATAAAATGAAATATGTGACAGATCGCAAAGAAATAAACGTTGTAAATGTATTCTAAAGTTGTAAAGAAACCACCTATTTTCCATATCAAGGAAATAAAGAGTGTTTATGAACAGAATTTGATTAATTTCACAGCCATAGTTGGTTGTGAGGTCTATAATAACAGGTTTAGTGAATATGTCGTGGTTGTATTTCTGTCTGAAGTGTTTTGTGTGACAGGCCTGGCTCGCTCAGACGTGTGAGACAAACGGCTGGACTCACTCAGCTTCTCCCCTGATCTGGAGAGACGTGGGCCTGGGCTGCAGAGGACTTCTGCTGGGAGGACTGTCCCACTTCATGGAGCACTGCCAGGTCCAAAACACAACAGCTAAACGTGTCAGGAAGGTTAAAGATTAAAGTCCAAAACACAACAGCTAAACGTGTCAGGAATGTTAAAGAATACAGTCCAAAACACAACAGCTAAACGTGTCAGGAATGTTAAAGAATACAGTCCAAAACACAACAGCTAAACGTGTCAGGAATGTTAAAGAATACAGTCCAAAACACAACAGCTAAACGTGTCAGGAATGTTAAAGAATACAGTCCAAAACACAACAGCTAAACGTGTCAGGAAGGTTAAAGATTAAAGTCCAAAACACAACAGCTAAACGTGTCAGGAATGTTAAAGAATACAGTCCAAAACAACAGCTAAACGTGTCAGAAGGTCTAAGAATACAGTCCAAACACAACAGCTAAACGTGTCAGGAAGGTCTAAGAATACAGTCCAAAACACAACAGCTAAACGTGTCAGAAAGGTCAAAGAATACAGTCCAAAACACAACAGCTAACGTGTCAGGAAGGTCAAAGAATACAGTCCAAAACACAACAGCTAAACGTGTCAGGAAGGTCAAAGAATACAGTCCAAAACACAACAGCTAAACGTGTCAGGAAGGTCAAAGAATACAGTCCAAACACAACAGCTAAACGTGGTCAGGAAGGTCAAAGAATACAGTCCAAAACACAACAGCTAAACGTGTCAGGAAGGTCTAAGAATACAGTCCAAACACAACAGCTAAATGTGTCAGGAAGGTCAAAGAATACAGTCCAAAACACAACAGCTAACGTGTCAGGAAGGTTAAAGAATACAGTCCAAAACACAACAGCTAAACGTGTCAGGAAGGTCTAAGAATACAGCCAAAAAAAACAAACGTGTCAGAAGTAAGAATACAGTCCAAAACACAACAGCAACGTGTCAGGAAGGTCAAAGAATACAGTCCAAAACACAACAGCTAAACGTGTCAGGAAGGTCTAAAGAATACAGTCCAAAACACAACAGCTAAACGTGTCAGGAAGGTCAAAGAATACAGTCCAAAACACAACAGCTAAACGTGTCAGGAAGGTCAAAGAATACAGTCCAAAACACAACAGCTAAACGTGTCAGGAATGTCAAAGAATACAGTCCAAACACAACAGCTAACGTGTCAGGAATGTTAAAGAATACAGTCCAAAACACAACAGCTAAACGTGTCAGGAAGGTCTAAGAATACAGTCCAAAACACAACAGCTAAACGTGTCAGGAAGGTCAAAGAAATACGGTTGAAACATTCAACTAAAAGTGGAGCAGAGTTATAATGATCAAAAATTAGCAACACATCTGTAACAAGACTTTTCCAGGTCTTAACTAGGGCTCAAAATATAACATCAAGTATTTATAACCAAGAAATAACTTAAAGGATGACAAAACAGTTGCTCGAGAGAAAATGATCTTAAACACTTAGAACAAATAACCGCTTTGTAAGAATGAATGTGGCTTGGATCTGTTCCAGGCCTATTACAACATGACTGTGAAGTTTCCGTCCGAGCTGATGCTGAAGATCTCAAAGGAGAACGTGGCGGCCATTTTGGATCAGACCCGAGAAGAAGAGGAACGAGTCCAGAACATCAAACCTCTGCACGTTTGGATCTGCAGGTCTGAGGACGAGCTCTGTGTAGTCCTGTTTAAGTTGTGTTTTAGTCCTGTTTTAGTCCTGTTTTAGTCCTGCTTTAGTCCTGCTTTAGTCCTGTTTTAGTCCTGCTTTGGTCCTGTTTTAGTCCTGTTTTAGTCCTAGTTTTAGTCCTGTTTTAGTCCTGTTTTAGTCCTGCTTTAGTCCTGCTTTTGTCCTGTTTTAGTCCTGTTTTAGTCCTGTTTTAGTCCTGCTTTAGTCCTGCTTTAGTCCTGTTTTAGTCCTGCTTTGGTCCTGTTTTAGTCCTGTTTTAGTCCTGCTTTAGTCCTGCTTTTGTCCTGTTTAGTCATGTTTTAGTCCTGCTTTACTCCTGTTTTAGACCTGTTTTAGTCCTAGTTTTAGTCCTGTTTTAGTCCTGCTTTGGTCCTGTTTTAGACCTTTTTAGTCCTAGTTTTAGTCCTGCTTCAGTCCTGTTTTAGTCCTACTTTGGTCCTGTTTTAGTCCTGCTTTAGTCCTGCTTCAGTCCTGTTTTAGTCCTGCTTTGGTCCTGTTTTAGTCCTGGTTTAGTCCTGTTTTAGTCCTGGTTCAGTCCTGGTTTAGTCCTGTTTTAGTCTGCTTTAGTCCTGCTTCAGTCCTGTTTTAGTCCTGCTTTGGTCCTGTTTTAGTCCTGGTTTAGTCCTGTTTTAGTCCTGGTTCAGTCCTGGTTTAGTCCTGTTTTAGTCCTGTTTTAGTCCTGCTTCAGTCCTGGTTTAATTCCCAGTCTTGTTCTTGTCTCTCCAGCGCTCTGAGTCCAGTGGCTCAGATCCTGATCCCGGAGCTGCTCCAGGATCCTGAAGTCCTCCCAAAGACCTCTCTGATCTCTCTGCACCTCCTGCACCTGGACCCGACCCAGAACCAGGATCTAGACCAGGACCAAAGCGCGGACTCGGGCCTGGACTCGGGCCTGGACTCGGAGCAGATCCTGGACCAGCTCAGAGCTCTGCAGATGGAGATCCAGGACTTGGCCGTTTCAAGACTTTACCAGGTTTTTACACAAGAGAAACACGAAAGAAACAACATTATTCACACTGGAGCTGCACAATTAGTCTGAATCTAATCAAAGTTGTAATTTTAATGAATGTAATTAGTAAATGGACTTGATTTTCTTCACAAACGTGTGACGTGTTTGGTGTTTATGCTGCAGGTGAGCATCCACACGTCTGTCAGCGACGCTTTTACTCACGCAGACCTGATCCTGCTGCTGGACGACGACGTGGGCCGGAACTGGGGTCTGAACCGGGGTCTGGACCAGGACCGGGGTCTGAATCAGGATCAAAACCAAGATCTAAACCAGGCCGAGAACCAGGAGCTGAAACAGGATCTGAATCTGGGGCAAAACCAGGAACAAAACCAAGGTCTGAACCAGGATCTGAAACAGGATCTGAACCTGGGTGTGGACCAGGACCAGGGTCTGAACCGGGGTCTGGACCAGGAACGGGGTCTGGCACAGGATCAAAACCAAGATCTAAAGCAGGCCGAGAACCAGGAGCTGAAACAGGATCTGAATCTGGGTGTGGACCAGGACCGGGGTCTGAACCGGGACCAAGATCTGAACCAGACTGAGAGCCAGGATCTGAATCAGGAACAAAACCAGGGTCTGAAACAGAATCTGAACCAGACAGAGAACGAGGATTTGGACCAGGGTCTGGACCAGGATCTAAACGAGACCAATACCAGGAACAGAACCAGGACTTGCAGCAGGACCTGGACCAGCCTCAGACTCAGGACCTGGACCAGCCTCAGACTCAGGACCTGGACCAGCCTCAGACTCAGGACCTGGACCAGCCTCAGACTCAGGACTGGACCAGCCTCAGACTCAGGACTGGACCAGCCTCAGACTCAGGACCTGGACCAGCCTCAGACTCAGGACCTGGACCATCCTCAGACCCAGGACCCGAACCAGCTTCAGACTCAGGACTTGAACCAGCCTCAGACTCAGGACTTGGACCAGCCTCAGACTTGCGACCCGGACCAGCCTCAGACTCACGACCTGGACCAGCCTCAGACCCAGGACCCGGACCAGCCTCAGACTCAGGACCCGGACCAGCGTCAGACTCAGGACTTGGACCAGCCTCAGACCCAGGACCCGGACCCGGACCTGGAGCGTGACCTGGATCTCTTCAGACAGTACGGGCGTCTCATCCAGAGCTCATCGGGGTCAGAGGTCAGAGTTCTGCTGTTCTCTCGTCGCTCCGTCAATCACAAATGCACCGCACTGATCCAGACATGTCCCAGAGTGAACAGGAAGAGCTTTATCACCGCGGCAACGCACCTGGAGACCCTGGCACGAGTCAAGATCGCCCACAAGCTCCAGGTCAGGGTGCAAGGTACGAACGGCACGGCTTAAGTCCTGCTTTAGTCCAGTTTTAGACCTGGTTTTAGTCCAGTTTTAGTCCAGTTTTAGTCCTGTCTTAGCCCTGTTTTAGTCCAGGTTTAGTCCTGCTTTAGTCCTGCTTAGTCCTGCTTTATCCTGCTTTAGTCCTTGTTTTAGTCCTGCTTTTAGTCCTGCTTAGTCCTGCTTTAGTCCTGTTTTAGTCCTGTTTTAGTCCTGCTTTTAGTCTGTTTTAGTCCTGTTTAGTCCTGCTTTAGTCCTGTTTTAGTCCTGTTTAGTCCTGCTTTAGTCCTGTTTTTAGTCCTGTTTTTAGTCCTGTTTAGTCCTGCTTAGTTGTCCTGCTTTTAGTCCTGCTTTAGTCCTGTTTTAGTCCTGTTTTTAGTCCTGCTTAGTCCTGTTTTAGTCCTGCTTTAGTCCTGCTTTTAGTCCTGCTTTAGTCCTGTTTTAGTCCTGCTTTAGTCCTGCTTTAGTCCTGCTTTAGTCCTGTTTTAGTCCTGCTTTAGTCCTGTTTAGTCGCTGTTTTTAGTCCTGCTTTAGTCCTTTAGTCCTGTTTTAGTCCTGCTTTAGTCCTGCTTTAGTCCTGTTTTAGTCCTGCTTTAGTCCTGCTTTAGTCCTGCTTTAGTCCTGCTTTAGTCCTGTTTTAGTCCTGCTTTAGTCCTGCTTTTAGTCCTGTTTAGTCTGTTTTATCTGTTTAGTCCTGCTTTAGTCCTGTTTTTAGTCCTGCTAGTCCTGCTTTAGTCCTGTTTTAGTCCTGCTTTAGTCCTGCTTTAGTCCGCTTTAGTCCTACTTTATCCTTTTTAGTCTGTTTAGTCTGTTTAGTCCTTTTTAGTCCAGTTTCAGTCCTTGTTTAGTCCGTTTTATCCTTTTTCAGTCCAGTTTTAGTCGTGTTTCAGTCCAGTTTAAGTCCAGTTTTAGTCCAGTTTTAGACCTGTTTTAGTCCTGCTTTAGTCCTTGTTTTAGTCCAGTTTCAGTCCAGTTTCAGTCCTGGTCTTGTCTCTGGTTCCAGACGTGACCCAGGTCCTGATTTGGGGAGATGATTGTGGTTCTTTCTTCGTGGACACTCAGAGATCTCAGGTGTTTCGCTGTGACAGAGGTGTGACGCCCCCTGCTGGTGTTGGTCTGCCCGTCGCTCACCTGCAGCACCTGCGGTATGTGCGCGTCGACATGCTAAAGCTGTGTGTATGTGTGCGTCGACATGCTAAACCTCTCTGTGTGTGTGTGTTTCAGGAGCTGGTGTGGCGCCGACCTGCAGGTGCTTCACTCTGAACACTCGGGGGCGCTGTGCTGGGCTCACTCTGTGCTGTCTGCGCTGAAGGCCTGGGACAGTCCCGGGACCGTCCTGTCTGCCGGAGTCCACTGCAACGGTTTGTTCACCTCCTCGTCTCCTCGGCTCACTCCCTCCTCGTCTCCTCCGCTCACTCCCTCCTCGTTTCCTCCGCTCACTCCCTCCTCGTCTCCTCCGCTCCACTCCCTCCTCGTCTCCTCGTCTCCTCCGCTCACTCCCTCCTCGTCTCCTCCGCTCACTCTCTCCTCGTCTCCTCCGCTCACTCCCTCCTCGTCTCCTCCGCTCACTCCCTCCTCGTCTCCTCGTCTCCTCCGCTCACTCCCTCCTCGTTTCCTCCGCTCACTCCCTCCTCGTTTCCTCCGCTCACTCTCTCCTCGTTTCCTCCGCTCACTCCCCGTTCCTCCGTCCTCCTCCCGCCTCCCACTCCTCCTCGTTTCCTCCGCTCACTCCTCGTTTCCTCCGCTCACTCCCTCCTCGTTCCTCCGCTCACTCCCTCCTCGTTTCCTCCGCTCACTCCCTCCTCGTCTCCTCCGCTCACTCCCTCCTCGTCTCCTCCGCTCACTCCCTCCTCGTTTCCTCCGCTCACTCCCTCCTCGTCTCCTCGTCTCCTCTGCTCACTCCCTCCTCGTCTCCTCGTCTCCTCCGCTCACTCCCTCCTCGTCTCCTCGTCTCCTCGGCTCACTCCCTCCTCGTCTCCTCCGCTCACTCCCTCCTCGTCTCCTCCGCTCACTCCCTCCTCGTCTCCTCCGCTCACACCCTCCTCGTCTCCTCCGCTCACACCCTCCTTGTGTCCTCGTTTCCTCCGCTCACTCCCTCCTCGTCTCCTCGTCTCCTCCGCTCACTCCCTCCTCGTCTCCTCCGCTCACTCCCTCCTCGTCTCCTCCGCTCACTCCCTCCTCGTCTCCTCCGCTCACTCCCTCCTCGTCTCCTCCGCTCACTCCTCCTCGTCTCCTCCGCTCACTCTCTCCTCGTCTCCTCCGCTCACTCTCTCCTCGTCTCCTCCGCTCACTCTCTCCTCGTTTCCTCCGCTCACTCTCTCCCGTTCTCCGCTCACTCCCTCCTCGTCTCTCGTTTCCTCCGCTCACTCCCTCCTCGTCTCCTCCGCTCACTCCTCCTCGTCTCCTCCGCTCACTCTCTCCTCGTCTCCTCCGCTCACTCTCTCCTCGTCTCCTCCGCTCACTCTCTCCTCGTCTCCTCCGCTCACTCCTCCTCGTCTCCTCCGCTCACTCCCTCCTCGTCTCCTCCGCTCACTCCCTCCTCGTCTCCTCGTTTCCTCCGCTCACTCCCTCCTCGTCTCCTCCGCTCACTCCCTCCTCGTCTCCTCCGCTCACTCCCTCCTCGTCTCCTCCGCTCACTCCCTCCTCGTCTCCTCCGCTCACTCCCTCCTCGTCTCCTCCGCTCACTCTCTCCTCGTCTCCTCCGCTCACTCCTCCTCGTCTCCTCCGCTCACTCCCTCCTCGTTCTCCTCCGCTCACTCCTTCCTCGTCTCCTCCGCTCACTCCCTCCTCGTCTCCTCGTCTCCTCCGCTCACTCCTTCCTCGTCTCCTCCGCTCACTCCTCCTCGTCTCCTGCGCTCACACCTTCCTCGTCTCCTCGTCTCCTCCGCTCACTCCCTCCTCGTCTCCTTGTCTCCTCCGCTCACTCCCTCCTCGTCTCCTCCGCTCACTCCCTCCTCGTCTCCTCCGCTCACTCCTTCCTCGTCTCCTCCGCTCACTCCCTCCTCGTCTCCTGCGCTCACACCTTCCTTGTCTCCTCGTCTCCTCCGCTCACTCCCTCCTCGTCTCCTCGTCTCCTCCGCTCACTCCCTCCTCGTCTCCTTGTCTCCTCCGCTCACTCCTTCCTCGTCTCCTCCGCTCCTCGTCTCCTCGTCTCCTCCGCTCACTCCTTCCTCGTCTCCTCTGTCCTAGGCCTCCCGGACCTTCCCGACGACGGTCTGGTCCTTACAGTCCCGGTCCGGTTCTCAGACGGATCCTGGGACCTTCTGCAGGACGTCGACTTCGACCAGAGAATCAGAGACAAACTCCTGCAGTGTTCTAAGGATCTCAGCCAGGTCTGAACCAGGACTAAACCAGGTCTGAACCAGGTCTGAACCAGGACTAAACCAGGTCTGAACCAGGTCTGAACCCGGACTAAACCAGGACTAAACCAGGTCTGAACCAGGTCTGAACCAGGACTAAACCAGGTCTGAACCAGGTCTGAACCAGGACTAAACCAGGTCTGAACCAGGTCTGAACCAGGACTAAACCAGGACTAAACCAGGACTAAACCAGGTCTGAACCAGGACTAAACCAGGACTAAACCAGGACTAAACCAGGTCTGAAACAGGGCTAAAAGCAAGGCTGAAGCAGGACAAGAAACAGGTCTGAGGCAGGCTAAAACATGGACAAAATCAGGGACGTTACAAGGCTGAACAAGGTTAAAAACTGGACCAAAATTAAGCTTAAAACAGGGCCAGAACTGTAATGAATCAGACCAAAAACATTGCCAAAACTAGAGCCAAAACAACAACCAAGACCTGGGCTAAATATGGGCTGAAGCTGGATAAAACGGGACTAAAATCAGGGCCTATACAAGGCTGAACAAGATTAAAAACTGGACCAAAATTAAGCTTAAAAATGAACCAAAACTGAACCAGTCCAAAACTAGAGCCAAAACAACAACCAAGACCTAGACTAAAACAAGACTAAAGCAGGTTTAAAACAGGACAAGTAACTTGTCTGAAGCAGGCTAAAACAGGGTCAAAATCATGGTCAATGCAAGGCTGAACCAGGCTAAAATGGGTAAAAACAGGTTCAAATTAGACTTTAAATCGGGCTAAAACGCAAATGAACCGGGCCAAAAACAGTACCAAAACTAGAGCTAGAACAGGACCAAGACTTGGATTAAATCCGGACTGAAGCAGGCTAAAACTGGACCAAATTAGGCTTAAAACAAGGCCACAATTTGAATGAACCAAACCAAAAACTAGAGTCAAGACAACAACCAAATCCAGGACTAAATATGGGCTGAAGATGGCTAAAAACTGGACCAAATCCTGGACTAATTGACGACTGAAGCAGGGCTTAAGTCAGGACTAAACTGAGCTAAAGTCTGTGCGAAAACAGTACTAAAGCAGGTTTAAAACAGGACAAGAAACAGGTCTGAAGCAGGCTAAAACAGGGCCAAAAACGGGGGCAATACAAGGATGAAAGACTGGACAAAATTATGCTTAAAATAAGGCCAAAACCGGAATGAATTAGACCAAAAACGGTGCCAAAACAACAACCAAAACCAGGACTAAATCAGGACTTAAGATGGCTAAAAACCGGACCAAATCCTGGACTGACGCAGACTAAAAACAGGACTAAAATCAGGGCTGAAACAGGACTAAAGCAGGACTAAAGCAGGACTGAAACAGGACTAAAGCAGGACTAAAACAGGACTAAAACAAGACTAAACCAGGACCAAAGCAGGACTAAAGCAGGACTAAAACAGGACTAAACCAGGACTAAACCAGGACTAAAGCAGGACTAAAACAGGACTAAAACAGGACAAAAACAGGACAAAAACAGGACTAAAACAAGACTAAACCAGGACTAAACCAGGACTAAAGCAGGACTAAAACAGGACTAAAACAGGACTAAACCAGGACTAAAGCAGGACTAAAGCAGGTCTGAACCCGGACTAAAGCAGGACTAAACCAGGACTAAACCAGGACTAAACCAGGTCTGAACCAGGACTAAACCAGGACTAAACCAGGACTAAACCAGGTCTAAAACAGGACTAAACCAGGTCTGAACCAGGACTAAAGCAGGACTAAAGCAGGACTAAATCAGGTCTGAACCAGGTCTGAACCAGGACTAAACCAGGTCTGAACCAGGACTAAAGCAGGACTAAACCAGGTCTAAACCAGGACTAAACCAGGTCTGAACCAGGACTAAACCAGGACTAAACCAGGTCTGAACCCGGACTAAACCAGGTCTGAACCAGGTCTGAACCCGGACTAAACCAGGTCTGAACCAGGTCTGAACCCGGTCTAAACCAGGACTAAACCAGGTCTGAACCAGGACTAAACCAGGACTAAACCAGGTCTGAACCCGGTCTGAACCAGGACTAAAGCAGGACTAAACCAGGTCTGAACCAGGTCTGAACCCGGTCTGAACCAGGACTAAAGCAGGACTAAACCAGGTCTGAACCAGGACTAAACCAGGACTAAACCAGGTCTGAACCAGGACTAAAGCAGGACGACTGAACCAGGTCTGAACTGGGATTAAACCAGGTCTGAACTCGGACTAAACCAGGACTAAACCAGGACTGAACCAGGACTAAAGTAGGACTTAAGTACGACTGAACCAGGTCTGAACCAGGTCTGAACCAGGTCTGAACCAGGACTAAACCAGGACTGACCTCTTCTATTTCCTAAATCTCTAATCTTTGTCCAGGTCACAAACTGGTCGCCTGAAAACGCTGCAGAAGAAGAAGAAGAAGAAAAAGAAGAAGAAGAAGAAGAAGAAACAACCTCTGAGACATTTTAAAGTCAGTTTGTCTTTTATTGGTGGAGCCCAAACATCCCTCGACAACATTCAGAGTCTGATTTGGAAACTTCTCCAGGTTGAAAAGACCAAACTGAACCAAACTTTATGGAAAAAGGGAGAAATTAGAAAATAGAAGAAACACACATTTACATTTCCAGTTTGTCTTGTGCACATTCAGAGGTTTTTGTGCGATCGCAGGAGGAAAAACGAGACATGCACGAGGTTTATTTTACACAGGAGATTATCTACACTATTCACAGACGTTAGTACAAACAGGTCCACACGGTCGGTTAGTAACACAAGTCAGTTTACATCACGAGGAGAGACGGTTTAAGACCAGACACTGCAGAGAGACAAGTCTTAAAATACTCATGTTTTATGTGTACAATGGGTTTAAATGTCCAGGGCTCATTCTAAAAGTGAAACACAACATGCTGCAGGTCGTTTTGTTTGTCGTTAAAGCAGAGCTAAAGTTATCCAAAGTCAAACAGTCCCACGTTTGAGTGTATTATGAGTTTAATTAGCATTTCCTACTATTCCAGTTCGATTTTCCAGGTCAGAACAGTCGCAGGTCGACTCGTTCTCACTGCAAAGACCAATGTCAGTTAGACTTTGTGACGTCAGCGTGTTTTACTTAGGGATGCACCGATCCAGCTTTTTCAGTTCCGATACCGATCCCGATACTTTAGAATGAAGCATCTGCCGATACCGATATCAACCGATACTTGTGTAAGGACCGTTTTCAAAACATAAGACTTTTGATCATAAAGTGTTATTTATACTGTAAGACACAACTGAACAACTTAAGAAGAAGAGAGAAAGAGAGAGAGAAGAGAAGAAAGAAAGAAAGAGAGAGAGAGAGAAAGAAAAGAGAAAAATGAGAGAAGAGAAGAAAGAGGGAGAATGAGAGAGAGAAAGAGAGAGAGCACGAGGAGAGAGAGAGAGAAAGAGAGAAGAAAGAGAAGGGAGAGAAAGAAAAGGAGAGCGAGAGGAGAGAGAGAGAGAGACAGAGAAAAAAAAGAAAGAAAAAGAGAAGACAGAGTAGTAGAGAGAAGAGAGAATTAGAGAGAAGAAAGAGAGAAAGAAAAGAGAAGAGAGAGGAGAGTGAGAAGAGAGAGAAAAAAAGAAGAAAGAAAGAGAGAGAGAGAGAGAGAGAGAGAAAGAATAAAATGTCAAACATTATGAGACATTCTGGATCAACATCAACCTATAAATCAGACTCATTTTGTCCAATTAAACACAACGAGGATATCGGCTGAACCGATATCATGGAGCCGATACTCGATCCCAGTATCGGATCGGTGCATCTCTAGTTTTACTCACTCAAAACTGACACCTACTGTTAAACTAAACAGTCACAATGTTTCTAAATAAAATGTGAAGTTTTACAATGTTCAAAGTGTAAGTTTATGAGACAAAACACAATCTTGTGAGAAAAGGGCAAAAGTAAGCTTCAGTATAAGTATTTATCACCACAGTAAAACAGAGTCATAGTTAATATCATAAATAACCTTCCATGTGCACATTATAACCATTTCTACTATTCAGATTTGAATCTGGTGAAGCTTCAAGTTTAATTGTGAAACATTTCATGGTTTCGACTTTTTGTATTTTTTATGATTTCGTTCTTGCTAAATTATTATTATTCTTTTTTTCTTATAGAGGTTATGCACTGACATCATTTAGCTTAGCAACGTTTAGAATGACAAACGGCAAATCTTCAGGCCAAACTAATGTAAATCTATGTTGTAGCTTGTCTGCTACAACAGTTGATGATTTAGGACATTTTAACTGCAACAAACAAACTCAATCACATCTTTTAAGTTCAGCTGTGTGTGATTTCAAAGCTAAAGTCTTGTTGTTTATCTGCTTTGCTACAACTGTTTTTACACGTCAGTTACAAACCCAGTGCTCAGTAGACTGTTTATTGAATTCTTTCTCTGCATTAACTCTCTCAGCAGGAACATTTAGAATGAGTCATGTCTCCTGCACAAACTCTATACAAGATAAATAATGTGTTTAATCTCAAAGTGTTGCCGGTCTATTCTCAGAGCTCCAGAGTTGTGCACTTGTCTCTTTGTCAAAGCAGGTGGAGGGCTGCGTCTGGCCCACGTCTGGACTGAAGGATCACAGCACTAGACCTGGGACTTGACTCGGACCCTGGAGACTTACAGAACAGTGTCTCTGCTAAATGTGAATGAGAAATAAAATACTTAGCAGCCTGAGTATGTGGACTTAGATTATTACACCAGGAGTCTTTTGTAACAATCAGCCGATACAGAAATCACCACGTTTATATTTCTTATAGATCCAGGACTAAACCAGGTCTAGATCTAGGACTAAAACAAGTCTAAACCAGGACTAAAAACCATGGCTAAGTTAGGAGTAAAACAGGACTAAACTAAATCAAAAGCAGGTCTAAACCAGAACTAACACTGGACTAAGCTAGGTTTAACGTCTAAATCAGGACTAAACCAGGTCTACATCCAGGTCTAAATCAGGAATAAACCAGGTCTAGATCCAGGTCTAAATCAGGACTAAACCAGGTCTACATCCAGGTCTAAATCAGGACTAAACCAGGTCTACATCCAGGTCTAAATCAGGAATAAACCAGGTCTAGATCCAGGTCTAAATCAGGACTAAACCAGGTCTACATCCAGGTCTAAATCAGGACTAAACCAGGTCTAAATCAGGACTAAACCAGGTCCAGATCCAGGTCTAAATCAGGACTAAACCAGGTCTACATCCAGGTCTAAATCAGGACTAAACCAGGTCTAGATCCAGGTCTAAAACAGGACTAAACCAAGTCTGAAAGAGAACTAAACCAGGTCTAGATCCAGGTCTAAATCAGGACTAAACCAGGTCCAGATCCAGGTCTAAATCAGGACTAAACCAGGACTAGATCCAGGTCTAGATCCAGGACTAAACCAGGTCTACATCCAGGACTAAACCAGGACTAGATCCAGGTCTAAAACAGGACTAAACCAGGTCTACATCCAGGACTAAACCAGGACTAGATCCAGGTCTAAATCAGGACTAAACCAGGTCTGCATCCAGGTCTAAACCAGGACTAAACCAGGTCCAGATCCAGGTCTAAATCAGGACTAAACCAGGTCTACATCCAGGTCTAAATCAGGACTAAACCAGGTCCAGATCCAGGTCTAAATCAGGACTAAACCAGGACTAGATCCAGGTCTAAAACAGGACTAAACCAAGTCTGAAAGAGAACTAAACCAGGTCTAGATCCAGGTCTAAATCAGGACTAAACCAGGACTAGATCCGGGTCTTTAGCAGGACTAAACCAGGACTAGATCCGGGTCTTTAGCAGGACTAAACCAGGTCTAGATCCGGGTCTTTAACAGGACTAAACCAGGACTAGATCCGGGTCTTTAGCAGGACTAAACCAGGACTAGATCCAGGTCTAAATCAGGACTAAACCAGGGACTAAAACAGGACTAAAGCAGGACTAAACCAGGTCTAAATCAGGACTAAACCAGGTCCAGATCCGGGTCTTTAGCAGGACTAAACCAGGTCTAGATCCGGGTCTTTAGCAGGACTAAACCAGGATGGACAGACACACATCAGGTCCAAAAACACAGAGAGAGTTCTAGAAAGCTTATTTAGTATTTGAGTAAAACAAGATTAAATTAAAATACATGAGTTAAAGTTTGTGTTTGTGAAGCGACATTAAAACTCTCATGATTAAAGATCCTCTTCAGCGTCTGGTCTTAAAAACAGCTCATTCCTAAAATAACCTTCTCTTTACTGCATTCGTCTTAAATTAAAATAATTTACTTTTATATATTAACAGGTTTAGTTTGAAAGAAAAGGCAACGTCAAAGATTCATTCATGATGAGAAAATAAACGCTTTTCTTATGGTACAATCAGCCAATCAGAGAGAGGGACACGCCCCCTTCACCACGGACCGCTCTGATTGGTCCAAAACAGGCTGGACTTCAATTTACAGGAAAAATCTACAGAAAAAACAACAAAACGAGAAGATTTGAGCTCGTTTAAGTCTGAAACAGAATAAATATGTTTGGAAGCAGAAGTCAGATTATGGGATTAAAACGCAGAGGAATAAATAGACTTGAATTATTCAGCCGTTTCACCGTCAAAGGAAAAACACAGAAGAGGTAAACGAGCTCAAACGTTCAGGTAAATGTAGAAAATTAAAATAGTTTTTCTATTTGTCAAAGTCTGATTCACACTCGTGTTTTTCATCTGGTTTAAGAGAGTTTATGTGCAGTAAAAATATACTTTAGATTCAGTTTTTACACAAGGTACACGAGGTAAAGACGGAGAAAGCAAGGCGATGGCAGTATCTACGTGGTCGGGCAGATTTCCAAAGTGTGGAGAGGAGAACTAGCAACACGTACGTTTGTTCACTGCACTTTGACGATGTGAAAGGCCCGAGATCGAGGCTGACGAAGCAGACACTAACAGACTGTGAGCGTCCCAACTAAACAGCCTGCCCACCCAAGCCTGGAAGGAAACGACTTTTAACAGAGGAAAGCCTAAACGAAAGCACATCGTTACCGTTGGAACATGAGACTAGTGAGGTAACGTCTGAGGACAAGTCGCTTGAATGTGACGACAAAGTTACGCAAACAACCTGCTGCAATATGTACTTGGAGCAAAAATTGAAACTATGATATTAAAAACGATGCCGCCGTACTAAACAAACGCGTGCCGGTCTGAATTAGTGACTTCAATTGTAAAGCGTGCTATTCAGGTCCAGATCCAGGTCTAAACCAGGACTAAAAAGAAGGTCTTAGGCAGTTCTAAAACAGAACTAAGTTAGGTTTAAACCAGCTCTAAACAGGCACAAAACCAGGACTAAAAACAAGACTAGATCCAGGTATCGGTCAGGTCTAGATGCAGGTCTAAACCAGGACTTTATGACGTCTAAAGCAGGTCTAAATCATTACTAAACCAGGTGTAGGTCCAGGTCTAAAACGGGACACAACCAGGTCTAGATCGAGTCTAAAACAGGACACAACCAGGTCTAGATCGAGGTCTAAAACAGGACTAAACCAGGTCTGGATCCAGGTCTAAATCAGGACACAACCAGGTCTAGATCGAGGTCTAAAACGGGACACAACCAGGTCTAGATCGAGGTCTAAAACAGGACTAAACCAGGTCTGGATCCAGGTCTAAATCGGACACAACAGGTCTAGATCGGGTCTAAAACAGACAACCAGGTCTAGATCGAGGTCTAAAACGGGACACAACCAGGTCTAGATCGAGGTCTAAAACAGGACACAACCAGGTCTAGATCGAGGTCTAAAACGGGACCACAACCAGGTCTAGATCGAGGTCTAAAACGGGACACAACCAGGTCTAGATCGAGGTCTAAAACAGGACACAACCAGGTCTAGATCGAGGTCTAAAACAGGACTAAACCAGGTCTGGATCCAGGTCTAAATCGGGACTAAACTAGGTTTAGATTTAAGTTTAAACAGGTCTAAACCAGGGATGGACAGAAATTGATTATAATAATGATTTCCACATCAAGATCCCAAACTTACTCGTCCTTTGCTCTAAAATAAAAAACATAATATTTATCTGGGTCAGAAAATCTTTTGTGACATTAATGAGTAAAACTGCAGCCACGATTTTAACTAAACAGTTTGTTTGTCGCTCTGAGAACAAACTGGGACACGTGAACCTTCTCTAAACATAATTAGTGTCATATCTTGATCGTTTTCTTGCTACATTTACATTTAAAACCGTAAACCCCAGACTAAAGCAGACCGTTCTTGTTTAAACCGTGAACACCAGACTAAACCAGACCGTTGTAGTTTAAACCCGTGAACACCAGACTAAAACCGTTGAGTGTGAATCAGACTTGTGAGTCAAACGTTTGCGGAGCTACGAGTGCGTCAGGTTTCTCTCTGAGTTCAGCTCCTCTTCCGCCTGATCCAGTTCACTTTGGTCCAACAGCTCAAAGTCCTCCTCCTCGGCCGGGACCAGGGTTTTGTCCCTCTTCTCCTCGTCCTCCTGGTCTTCGTCGTCCCTCCGGACCGGCTCCTGGACCCACGGACTCGGGCAGGAACTCGTCTGGCTCCTCGGGGTCTTCGCTGGACCAGAGCAGAGCAGACAGAGTGTTTTGGACCACGGTGGAGATGGCGCTGGTGACGATCTCCTCACTCAGAGCTTCCAGAGAGCGCTGCGCCTGCTCCGTCACGGCCCTGCTCTGGTCCTGGCTCTGGTCCTGGTCCTGGCTCTGGTCCTGGCTCTGCTCCGGGCTCTGGACCTGCTGCTGGAGCTGCGTCTGTCCGTNGCCTTTGTGTCATCTGGTGTTTCTTCACCCTTTGTGGAGATGCCAAGTGATTCTATTTCCCAAAATGCTCGTAAACTGGTTTGAAATCTCAGCTGTGCAGTCGCTTACTCCAATGTTCATGCAAGTAGCCTCATTCATACTGGACATCACAACTGGTCCTTGCACTGCCCAACCAAACCTGGTTTCTACGGCTACTAATGCTTCTGACAGTCTTTCAGTTTTACCAGTGACTACTCTCCAGTAGTAGTCTGCTCCAATGAGTACTGAGAGTTCCAAATCATCCTTTTCACCTGCTGACACATCTGCTACAGGTAGCCCCTTTTTCTCCAGCTGCTGTTGGATATGTTCACTTGGGACTTTCATGACAGCGGTACATAGCTGTGGGGTCTGAACAGCTTCAATCTCGATTCTCTGTTTTGTGTTTGGACGTTCTCCAGTATTAGCTTTATCACATGCATTTGGTAGTGACTGGGTTAGTTGAACCAAATGTGTGGAGGTTTAATGTCTCTTGTTTCAGTATTGGTAGCTTTAAATCCTTTACTTGTTTCTCATGACAAAGCTACGTTGACTTCCTCCATCAATCAAGCATCTCACTATTTTCTTTCCCGCGGGTCCTTCAACTTGAGCTCTCACAGTTTGTAACAACACTGTTTCACATTTTTCTGGGTTTTGTTTGGCCGTGTGGGGGATGACTGAGGAAACTACAGCATCGCTTTTGACTTCTGTGTTATCTGTGGTTTCTGTCTGTTCACTTTTGTCACATACTACAGCATGGTCTCCTCCCACAATTGGTGCATGTCACATTTTTTGATCTACAGTCTCGAGCAAGGTGTCTGGGTTTGAGACATATGAAACATCGTCCCATTTTCTTTAACTTTTCTTTCCTGCTTATGACTGTGTCTTCTGTGCACTGTTCTGACTTGTGATTGTTACTGTTACAGAATAAGCAACTGTGAATAGGCATATTTGAACTTCCAGTGTGGAGAGCTGCAGCTGATGGCACATTTGCTCTTTTCCATTTGTCCTTGTTAAAGTCTGTTTTGTAAGGTTGTTTCTGGTTGGCCTGTGCATCTTTGTTAATGTCTCTAGGTTTTGTTAAATGTGCCGCACGCTCTCTGCTTTCAACTTCTTGCTGCAGAAGTGTTACAAGCTCATTAACATCCCATTCTTTTCAGTTTTTATTTTGCGTGCAAACTCTAGTGCGAGCTCTTCTGGAACCATTTGTAGAAGTATGGGGCACAGTAAACTTCCATAGCAGTCTGACACCACACCTAGTGATTTTAAGCTTCTTATTTGCACTTCAACGTCATCAAAAAGTTGTCTCAAAGCAACAACGTCTGAGGATCTTTTGACTGGGCTCAGATTTAGTAACTTTGACATGTGCGCACTCACTATAACGTCTTTTCTGCCAAATCTTTGCACAAGCATGTCTATTGCAGTGTCATAGTTTGTGTCAGTAACTTTCAGCCCTGCTATGGCACGTGCAGCTGATCCTGTGAGGTACGACTTCAGGTAAGTGAACTTTTCAGTATTGCTTAAGTCTGGATTATGGTGAATGGCGTTCTCATATTGATCCCAAAACTCATGCCACAAGCACACTTCTCCGTTGTACTTGTTTATTGAAAGCTTCGGTAACTTAACTGAGTGTCTACTGCTTATTGTACGTGTACTCACGTCACTCAGTCGCGGGGCTTGCCCCTCTGTGGCAGCATTTTGTGGCTGTCGTTGCGCTCTTTCAATGGCTCTTGTTGCTCGCGTTCTCCATAGGTTTGCATTTTCCTGATACTCTAATGTCCGCGCCAGGTCTGCTTCGAGCTCGTCCAGTGCTATTTCGTTTTCTAGCTCGGGTTCAATCTCTTTCAAACCTTCTTCCTTCTGCGACAACAAAGACAAAAGTTCAGCCAGACGTTCACAGTTCACGTCACTCTTACTTGTTTCGTCTTGAATAGTTTGCAGCAGTTTTGTAACAGACGCCCGTAAGACTGTCCGTTTCTGTTTTAGTCTTTGAAATCGTTCCGACATTTTCTTCAGTGTACTTGCTTGAATCCAGAGTTGCAGCTATCGGCTTGATCCCAACAAGTTTCTTCTTTCATTCGTCCCGAGTCTTTGCTCCCGGGTTTCGGCACCAAAAAATGTTGTGGATTCTAACTACAACTCCGTTTCTTCAAATAAAAATGTCCGGGCTTACGATTTCAGTTTCATTTTCTTTACTGAAAAATGCTGCATCGTGGCACGCTTTCTTTACATACACTGAACGTGCTGACTAGCTAACAACAGGGTTATTAACTGCCTGCTTCTTCCTCTTAACACAAGTAGCAACAGAGCACCAGCGCCCTCTATTGGCGTGAATGTATGATTGCTAGAACTAAACAAACAGTGTTTTCTGTCTTTTATGTAACGAAAAATAGCTGTAAATAGCTCATTAACATACATTAACTAAATCATTTGTACTTTTAGCTGTAATCTTTTAATATGTAAATAAACTCTGTAATATTAATAAGTCCTTAACAAATTCTAACATTGTTTCTAAACTAAATTCAACAGTTATAAACCATTTCTACTATTCAGATTTGAATCTATAAAGCTTCAAGTTCAATAGAGGTTCTGCAGGTGACATCACACATTCTAATGTTCATGCTGAGTGGCAAGGATGCATGAGAGTTAATGGAGAGAAAGGACATTTTCTCTTGTAAGAGTTCAATAAACAGCTAAAACAGGAAAAATAAACTACAGTTTGATAACAAATTCAACCCACCACAAGTCTACTGAGCACTGGGTTTGTAACTGACATGTAAACAGAGAAAATCAAGTCAACAGTTGTAGCAAACAGATAAACAACAAGACTTTAGCTTCTCACATTTATCAGACATTAAAATACACACAATTAAACTTATGACCTTTTTCTTCTTAAAAATATAAGTTTTTGAGTCATTTGTTGCAGTTAAAATGTCCTAAATCATCAACTGTTTTTAGCAGACAAACTGTAGCAGACAAGCCGTTGCCACGACAACAAAGAAATACATTGAAGAAATGCCACTCATTCTAAATGTTGCTAAGCATTTTGGAATAAAATTAAGTCACCTGCATAACCTCTATTAAGAAACATTCATGGTTTCAACTTTTTTGTATTTTTTATGATTTCGTTCTTGCTAAATTATTATTTTTTTCTTATAGAGGTTCTGCACTGACATCATTTAGCTTGGCAACGTTTAGAATGACAAATGGCAAATCTTCAGGCCAAACTAATGTATTTGTTTGTTGTCGTGGCAACGGCTTGTCTGCTACAAACTCAAAAACATCTTTTTAAGAAGAAAAAGGTCATAAGTTCAGCTGTGTGTGAGTTCAAAGCTAAAGTCTTGTGTTTATCTGCTTTGCTACAACTGTTTTTACATGTCAGTTACAAACCCAGTGCTCAGTAGACTGTGGTGGTAGTTTATTGAACTCTTTCTCTGCATGAACTCTCTCATGAACATTTAGAATGAGTCATGTCTCCTGCACAAACTCTATACAAATTTAGAGCTTCCACTTTATTCTCTTTAATAATGTGTTTAATCTCAAAGTGTCGCCAGTCTATTCTCAGAGCTCCAGAGTTGTGCACTTGTCTCTTGATCAAAGCAGGTCAAGAGCTGCGTCTGGCCCACGTCTGGACTGAAGGATCACAGCACTAGACCTGGGACTTGACTCAGACCCTGGAGACTTACAGAACAGTGTCTCTGCTGAATGTGAATGAGAAATAAAAAGAATTAGCAGCCTGATTATGTGGACTTAGATTATTACACCAGGAGTCTTTTGTAACAATCAGCCGATACAGAAATCACCACGTTTATATTTCTTATAGATCCAGGACTAACCAATCTAGGACTCAGGACTAAACCAAGATCCAGGTCTAAACAGGTCTAAACCAGGAGGACTAAACCAGGTCTAACTAGGACTAAACAGGTCTAATCAGGACTAAACAGGTCTAGATCCAGGTCTAAAATCAGGACTAAACCAGGTCTAGATCCAGGACTAAACCAGGACTAAACCAGGTCTACATCCAGGTCTAAATCAGGAATAAACCAGGTATCCAGGGGTCTAGATCCAGGTCTAAATCAGGACTAAACCAGGTCTAATCAGGACTAAACCAGGTCTACATCCAGGTCTAAATCAGGACTAAACCAGGTCTAGATCCAGGACTAAATCAGGAATAAACCAGGTCTACATCCAGGTCTAAATCAGGACTAAACCAGGTCTAATCCAGGACTAAACCAGGAATAAACCAGGTCTACATCCAGGTCTAAATCAGGACTAAACCAGGACTAGATCCAGGTCTAAATCAGACTAACCAGGTCTACATCCAGGTCAGGAACTACATCCAGGTCTAGATCAGGACTAAACCAGGTCTAGATCCAGGGTCTAAATCAGGACTAAACCAGGACTAGAGGTCCAGGACTAAACCAGGTCCAGGTCTAAATCAGGACTAAACCAGGTCTAGATCCAGGTCTTCTAAATCAGGACTAAACCAGGTCTACATCAGGTCAGGTCTAGATCCAGGTCTAAATCAGGACTAAACCAGGTCTACATCCAGGTCTAAATCAGGACTAACCAGGTCTACATCCAGGTCTAAATCAGGACTAAACCAGGTCTAGATCCAGGTCTAAAAACAGGACTAAACCAGGTCTACATCCAGGTCTAAATCAGGACTAAACCAGGTCTAAATCAGGACTAATCCAGGTCTAGATCCAGGTCTAAATCAGGTCTAGATCCGGGTCTTTAGCAGGACTAAACCAGGTCTACATCCAGGACTAAACCAGGTCACGATCCAGGTCTAAATCAGGACTAAACCAGGTCTAGATCCAGGTCTAAATCAGGACTAAACCAGGTCTAGATCCAGGTTTAAACAGAACTAAACCAGGTCCAGATCCAGGTCTAAATCAGGAATAAACCAGGTCTAGATCCAGGTCTTAAACAGGTTTAAACAGGGATGGACAGACACACATCAGGTGCAAAACACAGAGAGAGTTCTAGAAAGCTTATTTAGTATTTGAGTAAAACAAGATTAAATTAAAATACATTAGTTAAAGTTTGTGTTGTGAAGCGACATTAAAACTCTCATGATTAAAGATCCTCTGCAGCGTCTGGTCTTAAAAACAGCTCATTCCAAAAATAACCTTCTCTTTTACTGAATTCGTCTTAAATTAAAATAATTTACTTTATATATTAACAGGTTTAGTTGGAAAGAAAAGGCAACGTCAAAGATTCATTCATGATGTGAAAATAAACGCTTTTCTTATGGTACAATCAGCCAATCAGAGAGAGGGACACGCCCCCTTCACCACGGACCGCTCTGATTGGTCCAAAACAGGCTGGACTTCAATTTACAGGAAAAATCTACAGAAAAAACAACAAAACGAGAAGATTTGAGCTCGTTTAAGTCTGAAACAGAATAAATATGTTTGGAAGCAGAAGTCAGATTATGGGATTAAAACACAGAGGAATAAATAGACTTGAATTATTCAGCCGTTTCACCGTCAAAGGAAAAACACAGAAGAGTTAAACGAGCTCAAACGTTCAGGTAAATGTAGAAAATTAAAATAGTTTTTCTATTTGTCGAAGTCTGATTCACACTCGTGTTTTCATCTGGTTTAAGAGAGTTTATGTGCGAGAAAAATATACTTTAGATTCAGTTTTTACACAACTTCAAACCCACATTTTTGAGATGTTGTTCAGATATGTGATTCAATAGCGTTTCCGGAGGCTCAAAACACTGCTGTTGGGGACTCTGCACATCGGACTGAGACGTCCCGAGAGGCTCCAGAGGAACAGTTTTCATCCTGTTCTGCAACGACATGACACAGTGGGAAAGAGGTAAAGACGGAGAAAGCAACACGATGGCAGTATCTACGTGGTCGGGCAGATTTCCAAAGTGTGGAGAGGATTACTAGCAACGCGTACATTTGTGTGCTGCACTTTGACGGTGTGAAAGGCCCGAGATCGAGGCTGACGAAGCAGACACTAACAGACTGTGAGCTCTGGAGAGCAGCGATGCACAGAACGTCCCAACTAAACAGCCTGCCCACTCAAGCCTGGAAGGAAACGACTTTTAACAGAGGAAAGCCTAAACGAAAGCGCATCGTCACCGTTGGAACATGAGACTAGTGAGGGAACGTCTGAGGACAAGTCGCTTGAATGTGACGACAAAGTTACACAAACAACCTGCTGCAATATGTACTTGGAGCAAAAATTGAAACTATGATATTAAAAAACGATGCCGCCGTACTAAACAAACGCGTGCCGGTCTGAATTAGTGACTTCAATGTAAAGCGTGCTATTCAGGTCCAGATTCAGGTCTAAACCAGGACTAAAAAGAAGGTCTTAGGCAGTTCTAAAACAGAACTAAGTTAGGTTTAACCAGCTCTAAACAGGCACAAAACCAGGACTAAAAACAAGACTAGATCCAGGTATCGGTCAGGTCTAGATGCAGGTCTAAACCAGGACTTTATGACGTCTAAAGCAGGTCTAAATCAGGACTAAACCAGGTGTAGGTCCAGGTCTAAAACGGGACACAACCAGGTCTAGATCGAGGTCTAAAACGGGACACAACCAGGTCTAGATCGAGGTCTAAAACAGGACACAACCAGGTCTAGATCGAGGTCTAAAACGGGACACAACCAGGTCTAGATCGAGGTCTAAAACAGGACACAACCAGGTCTAGATCGAGGTCTAAAACGGGACACAACCAGGTCTAGATCGAGGTCTAAAACAGGACACAACCAGGTCTAGATCGAGGTCTAAAACAGGACTAAACCAGGTCTGGATCCAGGTCTAAATCAAGACACAACCAGGTCTAGATCGAGGTCTAAAACGGGACACAACCAGGTCTAGATCGAGGTCTAAAACGGGACACAACCAGGTCTAGATCGAGGTCTAAAACGGGACACAACCAGGTCTAGATCGAGGTCTAAAACAGGACTAAACCAGGTCTGGATCCAGGTCTAAATCGGGACTAAACTAGGTTTAGATTTAAGTCTAAACCAGGGATGGACAGAAATTGTTTTTTGAACCAATAATGATTTCCACATCACGACTCAAGATCCCAAACTTACTCGTCCCTTTGCTCTAAAATAAAAAACATAATATTTATCTGGGACAGAAAATCTTTTGTGACATTATTGAGTAAAACTGCAGCCACGATTTTAACTAAACAGTTTGTTTGTCGCTCTGAGAACAAACTGGGACACGTGAACCTTCTCTAAACATAATGAGTGTCATATCTTGATCGTTTTCTTGCTACATTTACATTTAAAACCGTAAACCCCAGACTAAACCAGACCGTTGTTGTTTAAACCGTAAACCCCAGACTAAAGCAGACCGTTGTTGTTAAAACCGTGAACACCAGACTAAACCAGACCGTTGTTGTTTAAACCGTAAATCCCAGACTAAACCAGACAGTTGTTGTTAAAACCGTGAACACCAGACTAAAGCAGACAGTTGTTGTTAAAACCGTGAACACCAGACTAAAGCAGACCGTTCTTGTTTAAACCGTGAACACCAGACTAAACCAGACCGTTCTTGTTTAAACCGTGAACACCAGACTAAAACCGTGAGTGTGAATCAGACTTGTGAGTCAAACGTTTGCGGAGCTACGAGTGCGTCAGGTTTCTCTCTGAGTTCAGCTCCTCTTCCGCCTGATCCAGTTCACTTTGGTCCAACAGCTCAAAGTCCTCCTCCTCGGCCGGGACCAGGGTTTTGTCCCTCTTCTCCTCGTCCTCCTGGTCTTCGTCGTCCTCCTCCGGACCGGCTCCTGGACCCACGGACTCGGGCAGGAACTCGTCTGGCTCCTCGGGGTCTTCGCTGGACCAGAGCAGAGCAGACAGAGTGTTTTGGACCACGGTGGAGATGGCGCTGGTGACGATCTCCTCACTCAGAGCTTCCAGAGAGCGCTGCGCCTGCTCCGTCACGGCCCTGCTCTGGTCCTGGCTCTGGTCCTGGTCCTGGCTCTGGTCCTGGCTCTGCTCCGGGCTCTGGACCTGCTGCTGGAGCTGCGTCTGTCCGTTAAAGTGAGTGTTGACGAAGTGCAGAGGCGAGGCCAGGTGTTGCAGCAGCAGAGACGTGGGACTCAGAGGTTCTGTGTCAGACTGAGGTCCAGAGTCTGTCTGTGAGGCTCTGCGGCCGGAGAACAGGAGGCTCTGAGGGTCCACGGGAAACTCCTCCACCGACGGGAACTCAGGCAGGTCTCTGAGGTAGGCCTCCTCCGGGTCTGAGTGCACGCTCTGCTGGTCCAGGTCTGAGGACAGAGGAGAGAGAGACAGTCACCACAGAGACACTACGACATGTTTGATAAAGCATGAGAGTGTGACTGACCCTCGGACACGTCTGTGAGCTGAGGCGTCGTGGCTCTGGACACTGAGAAACCTCCACTTTCCAGGATGGAGGCTTCTTCATCTGAGAGCTCTGAGTCTGTGATGGCCATGGCCAGAGCCGTGGTTTTCACGTCCACCTGGAGAACAGAAGAACAGGGTTATGGTTCTGTCAGAGTAGTGATGTTGTACTTTAGTTTATACTTGAGTTCTTACAGTTGGAGCGAAGCAGCACAGCTCCTCCTCTTCACTCTCACTCTCTGTCTCTGCTCTGGGTTCTCCTCCTTCCTCCAGCTCCTTCTTCACCTCTGACACAACAACACAAACATCAGTCGGATCTTTTTTACACCTGAAAAAACTTAAACTGCAAAGGCAAAGCTTGGACCAGAGTTACCCAACACGCCTATTTAACCAAATCGACTCTCCAAAAATCTGATTCGGGACCCCAATAATACAAATTTATATATATTTTTTGTTTGTAGATTTAATTATGGGCCGTTTCTCCAGAAAAAGTGACCAATTTAAATGTCTTAAAGTGTCAAATGTTTCAACTGGGCAATATTTTCCTTGCTTTTGTTATATTTTTCCTGTCTGAAAATAAGAATTTGCCAAGTGGATCTCACTTCTCTGTTTCTATTCCAGTCGCATTTTTTGACCTCGTTTCAGTGAGAAAAATGTTGTATTTGTCATATTTTATTCACTTATTCTCGTTTAAAATGGTCACTTTTTACAGTGTAACCTTTACTTGAATTTGGTCCTGTTTTCGAGTCCTGGTTTAGTTCTGTTTTTAGACCTTGTTTGTCCTGGTTTAAATCTGGTTTAAGCTGGAGATACGCCAGCTTCAGATTTGTTATTACTCAGTTCTATTTTGAGGTTTAACGTGATTTAATAGGGCAATAAAAACAGACTGCAGGCATTAGTTATTACTCACTATAGAAACAAATCTAGTCCTGTGAATATTTGGCACAACCTCGTGTTCAAAAGCGGCGACGTTCTGTTCCACGAAGCCGTCGGCCCTCGATGAAATCTGGCAGTGGAATAGCCCTTCTGGCTGTGGTTGTTTTTAGGCCTGTCTTAATCATCAGTTTTACTCACTCCTTCCGTCATGTCTTTCGTCCTGTTTTATTCATGTTTTACTCACTTCTCTTGTTGTGTTTTTGTCAGTTTTATTCATGCTTTACTCACTCTTCTGCTGTGTTTTTAGCGTGTTTTACTCACTCCTGTTGTTCGTGTTTTCTTTTAAAGAGTTTACTCACTCCTCTTGTCGTGTTTTAGGTGGGTTTAAGCGTGTTTCACTCTCCTCTTGTCTTGCTCTGGTGGTTTTAAAGTTTTTACTCACCCTCTTGTCGTGTTTTAGGTGGTTTAAGCATGTTTTACTCACTTCTCTTGTCGTGTTTTAGGTGGGTTTAAAGACTGTTTTTACTCACTTCTCTTGTGTGTTTTAGGTGGGTTTAAGCATGTTTTACTCACTCCTCTGTATGTTTCTAAGTGGGTAAAGCGTACTCACTCCTCTTGTCTTGTTTAGGTCGGTTTAAAGCCGTGTTTCTTTCTCACTCCTTGTCATCGTTTTAGGGTGGGTTTAAAGCCTGTTTTTACTCATTCTCTTGTGTGTTTAGGTGGGTTTGAAAGCGTGTTTACTCCACTCCTCTTGTCGGTGTCTTTCAGGTGGGTTTAAAGCGTGTTTACTCACTCTTCTTGTATGTTTTAGGTGGGTTTAAAGCCTGTTTTACTCACTCCTCTTGTCGTTAGAGCTGTTTCAGGTGAGGTTTAAAAGCATGTTTTTACTCACTCCTCTTGTCGTGTTTTAGGGGGTTTAAAGCGTGTTTCACTCACTCCTTTGTCGTGTTTTAGGTGGTTTAAAGCGTGTTTTACTTCACTCTCTGTCGAGGTGGGTTTAAAGCGTGTTTACTCACTTCTCTTGTCGTGTTTAGGTGGGTTTAAAGCGTGTTTTACTCACTCCTCTTGTCGTGTTTTAAGGTGGGTAAGCGTGTACTCACTCCTAGGTTTTGGGGTTAAAGCGTTTGTTTTCACTCCACTTCTCTTGTCGTGTTTTAGGTGGGTTTAAAGCGTGTTTTACTCACTCCTCTTGTCGTGGTTTTAGTGGGTTTAAAGCGTGTTTTACTCACGTCCTCTTGTCGTGTTTTAAAGGTGGGTTTAAAGCGTGTTTCACTCACTCTCTCTTCGTAAGGTTTAATGCTCTTGTTTCTTTGTCCTGTCATGTTTTTAGGTGGGTTTAAAGCATGTTTTACTCATTTCTCCTTGTTGTTTTAGGTGGTTTAAAGCGTGTTTCTCACTCCTCTTGTCGTGTTTTAGTGGGTTTAAAGCATGTTTTGTCCTCTTGTCGTGTTTTAGTGGGTTTAAAGCGTGTTTTACTCACTTCTCTTGTCAGTGTTTTAGGTGGGTTTAAAGCCGTGTTTTACTCACTCCTCGTCGGTTTTAAGTGGGTTTAAAGCTGTTTTACTCACTCCTCTTGTCGTGTTTTAGGTGGGTTTAAAGCGTGTTTTACTCACTCTCTTGTCGTGTTTTAGGTGGGTTTTAAAGCTGTTTTACTCACTCCTCTTGTCGTGTTTTAAGTGGGTTTAAAGCGTGTTTTACTCACTCCTCTTGTCGTGTTTTAGTGGTTTAAAGCGTGTTTTACTCACTCCTCTTGTCGTTGTTAGGTGGGTTTAAAGCGTGTTTTTACTCACTCTCTCTTGTCGTGTTTTTAAGGTGGGTTTAAAGTCGTGTTTTAGGTTGTTTACTTTCACTCTCTTGTCGTGTTTTTTAAAGCGTGTTTCACTCATCCTCTTGTCGTGTTTTAGGTGGGTTTAAAGCGTGTTTTACTCACTCCTCTGTCGTGTTTTAAGTGGGTTTAAAGCGTGTTTTACTCACTCCTCTTGTCATGTTTTTAGGTGGGTTTAAAGCGTTTTGTTTTCACTCACTTCTCTTGTCGTGTTTTTAGGTGGGTTTAAAGCGTGTTTTACTCACTCCTCTTGTCGTGTTTTAGGTGGGTTTAAAGCGTGTTTTACTCACTTAAAGCGTGTTTCACTCAGTTTTCGGGGTTTAAAGCGTGTTTTACTCACCTTCTTGTCATGTTTTAAGGTGGGTTTAAAGCTGTTTTACTCACTCCTCTTGTCGTGTTTTAGGTGGGTTTAAAGCGTGTTTTACTCACTCCTCTCTAGGTGTCGTGTTTTCAGTGTTTTGGGTTTAAAGCATGTTTACTCACTTCTCTTGTCGTGTTTTAAGTGGGTTTAAAGCGTGTTTTTACTCACTCCTCTGTCGTGTTTTAGGTGGGTTTAAAGCATGTTTTACTCACTCCTCTTGTCGTGTTTTTAAGTGGGTTTAAAGCGTGTTTTACTCACTTCTCTTGTCGTGTTTTTAGGTGTTTAAAGCTGTTTTACTCACTCCTCTTGTCGTGTTTTAGGTGGGTTTAAAGCATGTTTTACTCACTCCTCTTGTCGTGTTTTAGGTGGGTTTAAAGCATGTTTTACTCACTTCTCTTGTCGTGTTTTAGGTGGGTTTAAAGCATGTTTTACTCACTCCTCTTGTCGTGTTTTAAGTGGGTTTAAAGCTGTTTTACTCACTCCTCTTGTCGTGTTTTAAGTGGGTTTAAAGCGTGTTTTACTCACTCTCTCTTGTCATGTTTTAGGTGGGTTTAAAGCATGTTTTACTCACTCTCTTGTCGTGTTTTAGTGGGTTTAAAGCCTGTTTCACTCACTCTTGTGTTTTGGTGGTTTAAGCGTGTTTTACTCACTCCTCTTGTCGTGTTTTTGGTGTTTTAAATGTTTTTACTCACTCCTCTTGTCGTGTTTTAGGTGGGTTTAAAGCGTGTTTCACTCACTTCTCTTGTCGTGTTTTAAGTGGGTTTAAAGCGTGTTTCACTCACTCCTCTTGTCGTGTTTTTACTAAGCATTGTTTTACTCACTCCTCTTGTCGTGTTTTAGGTGGGTTTAAAGCGTTACTCTCCCTCTTGTCGTGTTTTAGGTGGGTTATACAGCGTGTTTTACTCACTTCTCTTGTTCGTGTTTTAGGTGGGTTTAAAGCGCACTCACTTGTCACTTTAAAGCCAGTGTTTCACTCAGGTTAGGTGGGTTAAAGCGTGTTTTACTCACTCCTCTGTCGTGTTTTAGGTGGTCATTAAAGGTGTTTACTCACTTCTCTTGTCTGTTTTAGTGGTTTAAAGGATGTTTTACTCATTCTCTTGTCATGTTTTAGGTGGTTTTAAAGCATGTTTTACTCACTTCTCCTTGTCGTGTTTAGGTCGTGTTTAAAGTTTACTGTTTTACTCCCTCTCGTGTTTTACTCATTTCTTGTCGGGTTTTAGGGTTAAAGCATGTTTTACTCACTTCTTTGTCGTGTTTAGGTGGGTTCTAAAGCGTGTTTTACTCACTCCTCTTGTCGTGTTTTAGGTGGGTTTAAAGCCTGTTTACTACTTCCTTTCGTGGTTTTAGGGGTTTAAAGCGTGTTTTACTCACTCCTCTTGTGTGTTTTTGGTTGGGTTTAATGCTTTTACTCACTCCTCTTGTCATGTTTAGGTGGCGTTAAAGCTGTTCACTCAGTTTTAAGGGTTTAAAACTCACTCCTCTTGTCGGTTTTAGTGGGTTTAAAGCATGTTTACTCACTTCTCTTGTCGTGGTTTAGTGGGTTTAAGCATGTTTTACTCACTCCTCTTGTCGTGTTTTGGGTTTAAGCATGTTTTTACTCACCTTTCTTGTCGTTTTAGTGGGTTTAAAACTCACTTCCTCTGTCGTGTTTAGTGGGTTTAAGCGTGTTTACTCACTTCTCGTGGGTTTAAGTGTTTTGGTGGGTTTAAGCGTCTTACTCCTCTTGTCGTGTTTAGGTGGTTAAACGTGTTTACTCACTCCTCTTTCCGTGTTTTAGGTGGGTTTAAGCGTGTTTTACTCACCCCTCTTTCGTGTTTTAGGTGGTTTCACTTCTCAGTGTTTTAGGTGGTGTTTACTCACTCCTCTTGTCCGTGTTTTAGGTGGGTTTCGTGTTTTAACTTCACTCTCTCAGTTGTTAGGTGTTTATGCTTTTACTCCACTCCTTTGTTTAGTGGGTGCTGTATTTACTCACCCTCTCTTGTCGTGTTTAGCGTGGTTTAAGCTGTTCACTCAACTCCTCTTGTTCATGTTTTAGTGGGTTTCAGCTGTTTCACTCACCTCCTTCTCGTGTTTGCGCCAGCTCCGTCCTCTCCCTTCATCTGTATCCAGTTTCATGAGAATAGGCTCCAGTCCTGTGTACATCCTCTGAATCAGCTCATGGTAAACCACCAGAGGCCACAGCAGCACGCTCAGAGCTGAAATAACACAACACACGTCAGGGTTTAGAGCAGAAAGTACAACATACAATGATTTAGTCCACAGCAGTATCAGTTTCCTGTCGTTTTAATTGTCAGTTACTTGACCTATAATACAGCACATTTCTCATAAAACATCTGCAGAACGTCATCTTCACGTTTAATCAGATTTAACAGCAAACTCTGGTCTCCTCAGGTGCTTCAGTCTGACTTTATCTACAGCTCCACTTAAAGGATTATTCTACCACGTTACGCATTCTTCGCTCAGAACATCTGTGGTAAACTGTGGCTCCTAAACTCAGTCTGACACATGAAACTGCACAGATCACGAGAATAAAACCCACTAAAGTCAAAAACCAATCCAAAGTGATCCTGGTGTTTGTGAAGGACAGACTGTTTCCTAATGTTACAGACGGATCTTCAAACTGGAAAAAACAGGATCCGACAAAACAACCAGACAAAGACACAGCGGTTTAACAGCCTTTTGTTACAACAGCTGCGAGTCCTGGTTTAGTCCAGGTTTAGACTGGTTTTAGTCCTGGATCTAGACCTGGTTTTAGTCCTGGTTTAAACCTGGTTTAGTCCAGGTTTAGTCCAGGTTTAGTCCTGGTTTAGTCCTTGTTAGACCTGGTTTGACCTGGTTTAGTCTGGTTTAGTCCTGGTTTAGTCCTGGTTTAGACCTGGTTTAGTCTTGGTTTAGTCTTGGTTTAGTCTTGGTTTAGTCCTGGTTTATCCTGGTTTAGTCTTGGTTTAGTCCTGGTTTAGTCCTGGTTTAGTCCTGGTTTAGACCTGGTTTAGACCTGGTTTAGTCGGTGACCTGGTTTAGTCCTGGTTAGTCCTGGTTTAGTCCTGGTTAGTCCTGGTTTAGACCTGGTTTAGACCTGGTTTAGTCCTGGTTTAGTCCGGTTAGTCTTGGTTTAGTCTTGGTTTAGTCCTGGTTTTAGTCCTGGTTTGACCTGGTTTAGTCTTGGTTTAGTCTTGGTTTAGTCCTGGTTTAGTCTTGGTTTAGACCTGGTTTAGTCCTGGTTTAGTCCTGGTTTAGACCTGGTTTAGTCTTGGTTTAGTCCTGGTTTAGTCCTGGTTTAGACCTGGTTTAGTCCTGGTTTAGTCCTGGTTTAGTCCTGGTTTAGTCCTGGTTTAGTCTGGTTTAGTCTTGGATTAGTCCTGGTTTAGTCTTGGTTTAGTCTTGGTTTAGTCCAGTTTTAGTCCTGCTTTAGTCCTGTTTTAGTCCTGGTTTAGTCCTGGTTTAGTCTTGGATTAGTCCTGGTTTAGTCTTGGTTTAGTCTTGGTTTAGTCCTGCTTTAGTCCTGCTTTAGTCCTGTTTTAGTCCTGGTTTAGTCCTAGTTTAGTCCTGGTTTAGTCCTGTTTTAGTCCTTTTTTAGACCTGTTTTAGTCCTGCTTTAGTCCTGTTTTAGTCCTGTTTTAGTCCTGCTTTAGTCCTGCTTTAGTCCTGGTTTTAGTCCTGGTTTAGTCCTTAGTTGTTTAGTCCTGGTTTAGTCCTGTTTTAGTCCTGTTTTAGACCTGTTTTAGTCCTTGTTTTAGTCCTGTTTTAGTCCTGTTTTAGTCCTGCTTTAGTCCTGTTTTAGTCCTGCTTTAGTCCTGCTTTAGCCCTGTTTAGCCTGGCTTTAGCCTGGTGTTTCTCACCGATGATGTAGGAGATCATGACTCCGGGGACGTAGTGACCGACCACAGCCAGGACCAGACATCCGCTGCACGTGAGAGCGCAGAACTGTGGACACAAGAGCAAACAACACGTGAGAACTGCGGCGGCCATCTTGTGACTGGGAGAAACCGCTAAACGTCACTGTGACAGGCAGATCGGCCCCCGGAAGAGAACCGACCCCCTGCGTCAATTTGCGCATGCGCCAGAATAGCCGCTTCAAATGCAGTGCTGAAGCAGTCGTCATTCCAGCGTCAGCGTGATTTTTCATAATATTTCGACGAATATTGTGATTTTATATTGATATTTGTGTGTTTTATGGCAAATTTAAGCTAACGTTTTAGCCGTTAGTTAGCTGATGCGCTAAAGGGAGAGTGAAACGGCGTGGCCACAATATTAAAGGCTGTGTATGAGATTCTCTTAAACCATAAAGCGACAAGTACATGAAATATACAGAAACAAGACAAGTTCTTTGCTGTCTATCATTTTATTAGTCATTTAAGTTAATATTTAGATGAAATGGGTTAAACATAGCCTAATTATTTAATTATAAAATAATTATAAAATACATAAAACATTTATGACTCAGTATGGTAATATTCTATGCTAATATTTTTTTCTAGCTTTTATTGAATCTATTTGTCCTTTATTTACAAATGTATTGATTGTTTTTGTTAAAGTTTTTCATTGTTCTTCATTGTCTATATTTTTCAGTTTATTGATAGTTTATTATTATTATTATTATTATTATTATTATTATTATTATTATTATTATTATTATTATTATTATTATTATTATTATTATTATTATTATTTATTTATTTATTTATTTATTTATTTATTTGGCAACAGTTATTATTATTATTATTATTTTTTTTTTTTATATATATATTTTCTATTCATTATTTACCTTCTTTTTTTTGTCATTTAGTTAAAATGTATAAATAGGTGAAGGTGAGCAAGCATTTTGGGGCACTTTTTTTTTTATCTTTATTTTTTTTTATCAGCTTTGGAAAGGCTCCTGTAACGTGTGCTTGCCCTGCCTGTGCCTAATAAATGGCCAAAAATGCATTTTCACGATTTGGACATCTGTTTATTGACTTCAGCTGCTGCGTAAAGCCACAAGAAGGCCTCTGTGGCCCTTTGCGTTATTTGGTTTAAGATTGGCTTTGAGGTCAAATCTTAACTGCGAGGTAGGCCTATGTGTTTAGGCTTATAGGCCTATTTATTTAGTTTGTATTATTGTGTTAGTCAAAGGAACGGCCTACAATCTGCTATTAATGGCACTTAGGTTTACAAAGAAATCAACGGGGAAATGTCCTGTTTAAATCTGTCTAAGGCAGAGCAATTTGTGAAATAGGTTAAATTGAAAAAAAAAATAAAATAAAATACACGTCAAGTCAATCAATCCTGATCATCAGAAAGAGTGAATTTTTATGTATTATGATGGAAAGAGTGTCTTGCGCGTAGCTTTCAGTCGGGCTTAAGCGGCAGGTCGTGCTCTCCTATTCTATGCACGCTGTCCATCGGGGTTATCAGACGTCTCACCTGCGGAGAGGATCTATAGGTTTGAAGCTATATGCTTTCTTTCATCAAAATATAATGGTTCAGACACACAGCCGATGTTTCTTTGAGAAGCAAGCAGAGCCCCTTACTCTCTGCTGTGGAAAGGATCGACGGCGCATTATGGACCTCGCTCCAACAACTGCTTGCGCGCACAGCACACGCGCCTCTCGGACAATGGACACTTTAAAGAATATACTTTTTCTATAAGCTGTTGGACACGCTCTGATATTTGGCGCAACTAAGTCAACAACGCACATGGAGCTGCGGTGAGGAGAGCCTGCGCGTGCATCATGAGGTACTGGGAAAGTTATAACTTAATATAGCCTATTTAAAGCCAAATGTCTACATAAATCAAATCGAATTGGATCGACAAACGTAAGGTGCAAACGATCTAATGCAGTCGCTCAATTTAGGCCTTAATAATGCTGCATGTGGCGGTGGTATCTGTCCTCCTCGAAAAGGTGCTTTTTAGTTAGATAAAGTTAAAATATACACACACCCACAAGCAAACAGATAAATAATTGCTAACTATCATGTAAAAGAATAAATAGCCTTTCGAAAAATAGGCATATAGCCTTTAATTGATTTTAGTATTTATTTAGACTATTAAAGCTCCATTAATTAACCAAAGCTTAAATTATTTAGCTTATGAATTGCCTATTTTTAAATACCCAATAGGCCTGGCTATAGTTACACTGAAAATAGCCTATAGCCTAAATGTATTTAGGCCTACACTAGCAGTAAGCAGCCTATTCCAAAAGACTTGCACAATAATATGCCACAATTTAAATAGAATAAATCAAGAATAAAATATAAAATGTTATAGACTATAATACACGTTATCTACCTTAAGTATTACTGAAAAATTATAGACAACAAAGAAATTGTCTTTTTTCTGTTTAATGCATCTCGCCGTGCCGCGCCGTTCCACTCTCCCTTGAACGCATCAGCTAGCTCCGGCTCAACCGTTAGCTTAAATTCGTCATAAAAACACACAACTATCAATATAAATTTACATTGTCCGTTGTAATATTATTAATATTTACACAAAGGCTGAATTGCGGACTTAATCAGCATTACATTTTAAAGCGGCTATTCTGGCGCATGCGCAAATTGACGCAGGGGGTCGGTTCTCTTCCGGGGGCCGATCTGCCTGTCACAGTCACTCAAAAGTCTGGCTCTAGCAGACACAACATGGAGCTGGAGTTCAGTTACTAGAGGTTACCATAGAAACAAGCTCTACAGGCTTTAATATAACAGCGTTTGATTGGCTAAAAGTGACCATAGTTGCCACGTTAACTGGGTTTAAGCGACTTTGGGCTTCTCTTTGGACAGATGCTTGTGGTTTTAAGCAATAAAACTTGTCATTTGTATGTTTTAAAGCAGTAATGAACAAATATGAGCATATCATTAGCACTCATTCTAGTTCTTTTATCATATGTGGAGCAGAGTTTTGACTGTGAAGCAAGCTCAGAGTCTTGTGAACAGGTGGTCTGTGATTGGCCGGTGTGACAAACGAGGTCTGTGATTTGTCGGTGTGACAGAGGAGGTCTGTGATTGGTCGGTGCCCTCAGGAGTGTTTTCTTAAAGAGCTCATTTACGACACGGACAGATGAGAGAAGTGTGAAGCAGCTGTTCAGTCTCTGCTCTGTCTGGGACTATTTTACACCACAAACACTTCAAACTGAGCCTCCGCCGTGCTTCTCAAACTGCTGCTGTCCGGTTGTATCCGTGGTCGAGGTTAAACGAGGCTCGTACCTTTCCGTGGTTGTGACGTTTGTACGCCAGCATCTCCCGCAGGTACCAGCAGCAGCTCAGGTAACTGTCGGCCAGGTGTAAGGAGAGCTCTGGGACGGACAGGAGGCGAGGCTCCAGGTCGGCCGGCCCGCTGAGGAAAACACACACAAGTAACAGAAACACACACTCACGTTACAGGGAAGCACATCCAGGTACTTAGGACAACATAAGGTACATCATCAGAGCCGGATCTAACCTTTTGGGGGTCCTAAACAAAAATCACCTTTGGCCCTCCAAGCTGGCCCGGAAACTTAATAAAACAGATGCATTTTCCCCAAATCTGGAGTGAGCTGTTTTAAACCAACACATCTTTCTTGCACCTCTCCTCAAGTTTTGTCTGGTGTCAGTGTTTTCAAGCAGGGCCCCAGCACTGACACTCCCCCTGTGAGCTGCTTTTTGGACACAAATACTGAAATCTGAAACTTTTACGGGACAAACAGCCTCATGTTTTCTACATAATTTAACGTAAATGTGCAGAAATCCGCCGTGTTTCGCCGCGGTAAGTTTCACGATCTGCTGATGCTTAAGTCAAAGTTTAAGTTTACGCTGTTTGTGTGCGTAGTTCAGTTAATAATAGGGCCCGACCGATATGGCTTTTTGGGAACCGATTCCGATTCCGATATAGAGTAGACTGAGGGCCGATAACCGATATGACAGCCGATATAATTAGAAATATAAAAATACTTTTTACTAGGAGCAGATGTTAAAAAAACTCTGTATGACTTTAGAGATTTAATTTGGGTTTATTTAAGTCACATTTAGTGTTACTTCGCCTCCTATGAGTGACTTTAAAGGCTTGGAACTTGTTTTTATCACATTATTTTGATAGTCCTGTACTACTGAAGTGAGTTCAAGAGGCTAAAGGTGCAGTTAGCCTCATTAATATGCACAAATGCCGACCATTAACACTAAGGCCCGACCAATATATCAGTTGGCCAATATTTTTGGCTGATATGAGTACTTACACACCGATCAGTTATCGGCTAAAATATCGCCGATATACCGCCGATATTTTAAAGCTTAGCTCTTCGAGAATACAACCATTATATTCAATCACCAATCAGATCAATATTTAGCGCGGTTATTACATTTAATTGTAGAGTTATTTTTTTGTCGGACTGCACCTGAACGCAGCACCGGGCTGACGCTCTACATCAGCAGACAAGTGCTAGTGCGCTCTGAGGCAGCGCTGGATTTAAAAAATGGTCTATTTATATAGCGCTTTTCTACCTTTCCAGGCACTCAAAGCGCTTTACAATCTAGCATCCACTCACCCAGTGTACGCAGACACTGAGGCAGTGTGGGTTAAGTGTCTTGCCCAAGGACACAACGACAATCTACTCCTTTCGTCCCACTGTGGCACCTGGTGTTCTAACAGTCTCCCATCCAAGTACTAACCAGGCCCTTTCTTGCTTAGCTTCTGAGATCTGACGGGATCAGGCTTTGACAAGCAGGTATGGCCATTTAAACGCTCTCAACTTCACTACTAACTCAAGAAAAGGAAATAACTTCTTCACAGATGACGCGCAACAAGAGAAAGGACTTTTATTCCATCAAACAGTCCGTATGGAGAAGAGGGATGATCCTCGTCAGAAAAGACACACGGCTGCAGCTGTCAACAAGTTGGCTTTCTCACTACTGTCTCGTTTGGATTAAAGGAATTTTTTTGTGAAGACTTGGAGTCTGAGAAGAGGTTATCTGTGCGGTGAGTGTTGAAAACGTGTTGCTTTAACTTTCAATATAACTTGTTACCTCTCTGTAATTAACTAGAGTTAGCGGTTAGCTTATGATGCTACACCAATAACATTGCCTCAGCTTGTTCTCTCTGGTGACTGTAAAGTGTTGTGTTTGTGTTGATAATTACTGGAGATACATGGACATGTAAATTAGTCATAAAAGAGGTGTTAATGGTCGTATTTGTGCATTTTAATTGCAGCGACGTCGTGCATATTAATGAGGCTAACTGCACCTTTAGCTCTGAATTCACTTCAGTTGTACTGGACTATCAAATATAATGTGATACAAACAAGTTCAAGCCTTTAAAGTCACTCATAAGAGGAAAGTAACACTAAATGTGACTTAAATAACCCAAATTAAGATCTCTAAAGTCATACAGAGTTTTTTTAACACCTGCTCCTAATAAAAAAGTATTTTTATATTTCTAATAATATCAGCTGTCATATCGGTTATCGGCACCTCAGCCTCCTCTATATCGGTATCGGAATCGGTTCCCAAAAAGCCATATCGGTCGGGGCTAATTAACACCTCTTTTCATGACTAATTTACCTGTCAATGTGTGTCCAGTAATGATCAACAGACACAACACTTTACAGTCACAGAGAGAACGAGCTGAGGCAATGTTATTGGTGTAGCATCATGAGCTAATCGGTAACTACAGTGAGGTATATTGAAAGTTAATGCGAACACGTTTTCAACACTCACCGCTAAAATAACTTCCAAGTATTCACAAAAATAATTCCTTTAATCCAAACGACTGTTCGTATTGAGAAAATCCACTTCTACATGTTGTTGACAGCTGCAGCCGTGTGTTCATTCTGACGAGGATCGTTCCTCTTCTCAACTCTGACACTTTGATGAAATAAAAGTCCTTTCTGTTGTTGCGGGTCATCTGTGAAGAAGTTATTTCCTTTTCTTGAGTTAGTAGTAGAGTTGAGAGTGTTTAAATCCAGCGCTGCCCCAGAGTGTCAGCCTGGTTCAGGTGCAGTCAGACAAAAAAACAACTCCACAAATAAATGTAATAACCGCGCCAAATACTGATCTGATTTCTGATTGAATAGCATCGTTGTATTCTGGAAGATCTAAGCTTTAAAATGAGGTACAACATGTGCTAAATATCGGTGGTATATCAGCGATATTTTGGCCGATAACCGATCGGCCTGTAAGTTTATTGTAACGAAAAGAGCATTTTTGTTTATCATTGTAGCATCATCATTAGTCTAAGCCTATAACTTTATTAAAGTTTTGAATCCTAACATTTGGTGTAGGAAAACAAGTCTTTAAATCAAAAACACCTGTTTCTGTTTAATCTGAAGCTCCCGGAATGTTTGGATCATGTATAAAGTTAAAACTATTTTTGATGACTAAATGAGTCAATGAGTAAAGACAGTGTAGTCTCTGAACAGGAACAATGACATAATCATAATATTTACTCATGATAATTACTCACCGTTGTTTGGGCTCAGCTTCTGTTTGTTGAGCTGAAAACACAAACATAAACGTTACACTTTTACCATCATAATCCGTTTTTATGTTTTGTATTTTTATTCTTAATACGATGCAATTCCCTGTGAGGATGTTCTAGTCTTTGACAATACTAAATATATTTCTATCACGCTTTGTAGTGCTTTGTAACTAAATGTATTTTCTGAATGTATTGTAGTTGTTTTCATCTCAAAGGGCTTTTCATTAAATACATTACTTTTAGCATCATCATTTTTTTAATCTGTGCAAAACTTGGCTCCAACAGAAGCTTTCTCCAGCTCAACGATTCACAGCACACACGGCTCTGTGGTTTGAGTGGAAGTGTTTGGGAAGTGTAGTTTTTACCGTTGCACAGGGGCAGTTTGTGCTTCCATCGCTCCAGCAGCATCAGGCCGAGCAGAGACACACTGAGCAGGAACAGAGGCCGGAGAGACGTAGACGACAGCAGCCTGACAAGAAACAATCATTATAAACAGTTTAAAGTTTTTAAAAGAACAGAGGCCGGAGAGACGTGGACGACAGCAGCCTGGAAGAAAAACAAAAAATTAATAAAAAGGGGGGGGGGACAGCTGCACACGAAACACTATCAGAACACAGTTTAAATGTTTTTAAGATGCACAGGGTCTGGTTTCAAGCATCAGACGGATCATGAGGAGGTTTTATACGACGCAGCTTCATCAAAACTCAAACAAACTGAGTCACTGTGAGTTTGCAGAAGTCGAGACTGAATCAAGATGAAAATCCAAAGCCACGCGACAGGTTCAAACAGGAAAACCAGGATCAGAAACTGGATCAAACCAAAACTAAACCAGAGCTCAGGCATTCTCAGAATATTCAGGATCCACCAGAAATACAGCAGCGTCAGCGAGAAAATGGGTTGTGTTTGTGTAGAATGTGATGATGTCAGGATGAGTCTGGGGTTTTCTTTTAACAACTTTGTACTTTGACAGAATTATCTTAAAACTTAATTTAAAACACTGTAGAAAACTGCTTTGACAAGTTCTTTGAGCTGCAAACACCTGTGTGAGTTTATGATTGAGACTAAAGAAGGTTGAGACGTCACGTGAACAATACGGAAAAAATTAATTATAGGTTTTTGTAGAGAGGATTTTGATTTTTGATCACTAAGTCCTTGGTAGACTTGACTTTTTTAGTACTAGTTTTTTTATTGTCATTTAGCTGAATCCAGCTGTGGTCTAGTGTCTCATTGTCAGTGGTGAATCCAGCTGTCAAAGGCCTATGTTGCAGAGAAAACAAGCGACTATGTCTTTGAAAGAATTACCAAAACAACTGATCTCAGCTCTTCAACAAAAAGTTATTTTAAAAATCAATTAGAACATTGTGTCACTGCAAAACTAGTTTTTAGACATTTCTGTCATTAAAAATGACTTTTAGACATAAAAATAAGCTCCATGTTTCAGACATAAATGGATAGTTTTATTTTGTAAATCTAACCTGGAAAACGTTCACCTTGTTTATGATTTGAAAGTTCAGTCCATAAAAGCACAACTTTCTTATGACTGATTATTGATCATTATAGTGAAGCAGACCTGAGGCTCAGAGAAGTAGTTGGTAAAAGAGTGTGCATTTGAGCAAACAGATGCATTAATATACATGTGTTATTAATGCAAGTATGTCTTGTATAAAACATCTATTCATTGTGAATATTCAGAACACAAAAGCAAACACAAGCTCCAGAGCCAAGACAATCAAAGAAAGAAATATACACTCTTCTACATTTGCTAAAATGTCTTGAAATCTGGATTTTGATGGTTTTAGTTGAAGGACTGAAGATGAACTTGTTTTGAGGTGTTTTTGTTTTGTTTAAATAGATTTGTAAATCTGATTCCAGCTCAAATATCACGTAAACAGTTTTGAAACAAGTGGAATATGTGGCCAGACATTAGCAACTGTATTCTTTTGGCTAAAATAACTCAAATGTACTTTTAACCTAATGTAATGTAAAGAGTAATTCTCCAAACAGTACAGGGGCCTGATTAAAACTGAGGGCCTCATCTGGCCCCTGGGCCGTAGTTGTCCCAGGTCTGGTCCAAAGTGTCCGTGACAGCTGCTGAAGAGACACTTTCACTTAACCACTTTATTTAACGACTGTTTTAACTGTTTTACTGGAGCTGACGATAAAACCAGATGTTCACAGCCAAGAAAGGAGAAATAAAATATACTATTATAAATAACTCATAATTATTACAGGTATTTATCAACAATGGAAAATAGAAACAATTACAACTGTGACAGGAACAGCTGCGTTATAAATACTTTTAAATATTTTAATTAGGCTGCAAAGAAAGGTGATTAAATAGAATAAATAAGGGTTGTAATCGTGTTAGTTGAAGTAACAACAATCTTATCATATTATTATTAAAAAAGCTGTCTAGAACTAGAATAAACTTATACTTTTATAACAATGACAGAGACACGTGACTATCTCATAAATAATAAATGTTTTTGTAATTATTGTGTATTTAGAAGATACTTTAAGCTTTATTTGGCTGATAATATAATTAAAGCTTTTAAGTTTAGCGTAAATACTAGTTTGACAGCTCGACTTCTACAACAATCATTAGCCGCAGCTCGATAAAAGCGTAAATAAACGTAATACCAGCAGGTTTATAATGAAAAAGCAGAGTAAAAGACAGAGTAATGTTGTTGTGTGTAAACAGCTGAGAGTAAATACACAGTAAACACAGTAACACACAGCTCCATTAGCAGCAGTAGCGCTGGGCCCAGATCCGCACAAGCAGGATTAGCTAAACTAACGTGACATTCCGACGACAAACGCCCACATTTCCCTTTAAAACCTCCACAAAGTGTAATAAAACATAACCCAGACTTTACCAGAAGAGGTGTTGAGTGTGACCGCCGCAGAGACGCTGTACACGGGCTTCTCCCAAACCAACAGCCGCTGGAGCCACCACAGCAGCGGCTCGTACTGCGCCAACCAGCCGCGAACACGCTCCGACAAACGGTTAAGCTCCGCGTCCAGCTCCGCGACTCCTGCTCCTCCGGGCCCGCGGGGAACAGCGCCTCCACGGACCCGGGCAGAGGGTGTGCGGGCGCGGGGGGACTGTCCACGGGGCCCACGGGAGGATCCACGGGCTGCTCCGCGCTCGCCATGTTTCAGACTTTGTTGTGTTTGTGAATCACGGAGCGAAGACGGAGCGAGTCAAGCGCGAAGTGGACGCGAACGCACCGGAAATGAGCTTCAAAATAAAAGCACGCGTTATTTTATTTGTTTTAATCAAAGCGCGAACGTATAAACTGTTCAGAGGATTAAATTAACATTATATATTCTGTTCTCATTATTATTTAAAGCAAAATCGAGTTTGTTTTAGTAAAATTTGGAAAAGAACAATTGTTTTTCGTGTCAGTTTCCGCTGCGCATTTATACAAACTTTACCTTGTGACAGGTTCACTTCCCGTGATTTGTCGGAAAAATTGGCATTTACAAGTTAAAAAAAAAAATATGTGTAGAATTTATTATTATTTTATTATTAGTCGAAATTCAAATGTAGGAACGGTTAAGAAAAGTTATTTTGTCAAGTTTTATTATTCAAGTACAAATATTGTCTACAGTCATGAGAAAATACACAAGAAAAGGCTTAAACTTACATTAAATATTAAAGATAAAGGACATAATAATCTTCAACAAACTTCATAAATCGGAATAAATATGTTTTAATTGACTTAATTAGGACTAAAATGATGAATAAATAGATAAACACAAAACAGAAGAAGTTTAAACAGAAACAGAAAAGTTAAGTTTTTGTGATAAATGAGACGTTAAAGTACAAATGACCAAAGCAAATTATAACACAAGTCTTCTCTGTAACAAAAGTGTAATAAAGTTCTGCAGCACTGACCAATGTGATCAACCTAACGCAGTCATGTTTAAGGCCAGGTGCATCATGGGAGCAGACGGCCCAGGTGCATCATGGGAGCAGGGCGTTGATCCCGGCCGGACCCAGGACCAGAGCCTGGAGCAGGTCCGACAGAGACACGATCCCCTGAACCCGATCAGAGGCATCGACCAGGACCAGACGATGGACCTGAAACACACTCAGTTAGACCTGGTTTAGACCTGGTTTAGGCCTGGTTTAGACCTGGTTTAGTCCTGGTTTAGACCTGGTTTAGTCCCGGTTTAGACCTGCTTTTAGTCCTGTTTTAGACCTGGTTTAGACCTGGTTTAGTCCTGGTTTAGACCTGTTTTTAGTCTTGTTTTAGACCTGGTTTAGACCTGTTTTTAGTCTTGTTTTAGACCTGGTTTAGACCTGTTTTAGACCTGGTTTAGACCTGTTTTTAGTCTTGTTTTAGACCTGGTTTTAGTCCACGTTTAGACCTGTTTTAGACCTGTTTTAGACCTGGTTTAGACCTGGTTTAGTCCCGGTTTAGACCTGGTTTAGTCTTGTTTTGCTTTAGACCTGGTTTAGACCTGGTTTTAATCCTGGTTTAAGACCTGGTTTTAGTCCTGGTTTGGACCTGGTTTAGACCTGTTTCAGACCTGTTTTAGATCTGGTTTTAGACCTGATTTAGGCCTAGTTTCAGACCTGTTTTAGACCTGGTTTAGACCTGGTTTAGGCCTGGTTTAGACCTGGTTTAGGCCTAGTTTCAGACCTGTTTTAGACCTGGTTTAGACCTGTTTTAGACCTGGTTTAGACCTAGTTTCAGACCTGTTTTAGACCTAGTTTTAGACCTAGTTTCAGACCTGTTTTAGACCTAGTTTAGACCTGGTTTAGTCCTGGTTTAGACCTGGTTTAGTCCTGATTTAGACCTAGTTTAGACCTGGTATCTAGTCCCTGACGTACCTGGCTCTGGACGATGCGCTGAATCACCGTTTCCAGACTTTCGTGGCCGTAACATTTCAAAACTCCTTCGATGAAGCAGGTTCTTCTCCTCAGAGCTTCGGCCATGGTCACGTCCAGGTCGGTGTAGGACTTCTGAGCCGCCAAGTTCTGCTCCAGAAAAAGAATCAACGACAAGAGAAACAACAACAAGAGCAACAACAACAGAGAAACAACAACAAGAGAAACAACAACAAGAGAAACAACGACAAGGACAAACAACAACAAGGAGAAACAACAACAAGAGAAACAACAACAAGGAGAAACAACAACAAGAAAAACAACAACAAGGACAAACAACAACAAGAGAAACAACAACAAGGACAAACAACAAGAGAAACAACAACAAGAGAAACAACAACAAGGAGAAACAACAACAAGAGAAACAACAACAAGAGCAACAACAACAAGAGAAACAACAAGAAGAGAAACGACAACAAGGACAAACAACAACAAGAGAAACAACAACAAGGACAAACAACAACAAGGACAAACAACAACAAGAGAATCAACAACAAGGACAAACAACAACAAGAGAAACAACAACAAGAGAATCAACAACAAGGACAAACAACAACAAGAGAAACAACAAGAGAATCAACAACAAGGACAAACAACAACAAGAGAAACAACAACAAGAGAGACAACAAGGAGCAACAACAACAAGGAGAAACAACAACAAGGACAAACAACAACAAGGACAAACAACAACAAGAGAATCAACAACAAGGACAAACAACAACAAGAGAAACAACAACAAGAGAAACAACAACAAGAGAGACAACAAGGAGCAACAACAACAAGAGAAACAACAACAAGGACAAACAACAACAAGGACAAACAACAACAAGAGAATCAACAACAAGGACAAACAACAACAAGAGAAACAACAACAAGAGAATCAACAACAAGGACAAACAACAACAAGAGAAACAACAACAAGAGAGACAACAAGGAGCAACAACAACAAGAGAAACAACAACAAGGACAAACAACAACAAGAGAAACAACAACAAGAGAGACAACAAGGAGCAACAACAACAAGAGAAACAACAACAAGGACAAACAACAACAAGGACAAACAACAACAAGAGAATCAACAACAAGGACAAACAACAACAAGAGAAACAACAACAAGAGAGACAACAAGGAGCAACAACAACAAGAGAAACAACAACAAGGACAAACAACAACAAGGACAAACAACAACAAGAGAAACAACAACAAGGACAAACAACAACAAGGACAAACAACAACAAGAGAATCAACAACAAGGACAAACAACAACAAGAGAAACAACAAGAGAATCAACAACAAGGACAAACAACAACAAGAGAAACAACAACAAGAGAGACAACAAGGAGCAACAACAACAAGAGAAACAACAACAAGGACAAACAACAACAAGGACAAACAACAACAAGAGAATCAACAACAAGGACAAACAACAACAAGAGAAACAACAACAAGAGAAACAACAACAAGAGAGACAACAAGGAGCAACAACAACAAGAGAAACAACAACAAGGACAAACAACAACAAGGACAAACAACAACAAGAGAATCAACAACAAGGACAAACAACAACAAGAGAAACAACAACAAGAGAATCAACAACAAGGACAAACAACAACAAGAGAAACAACAACAAGAGAGACAACAAGGAGCAACAACAACAAGAGAAACAACAACAGGACAAACAACAACAAGAGAAACAACAACAAGAGAGACAACAAGGAGCAACAACAGGGAGAGACGACATAGAGGTGGACGAGGACTTATCGCAGAAACAAATTCAACATTTTACAAGACTGCAAAAAATGAACATCTGGACCTGAAACAGACACTCAGTTAGACCTGGTTTAGTCTTGTTGTAGTCCTGATTTTGGTCCTTGTTTAAGACCTGGTTGTTTTAGTTCAGGTTTAGATCTGATTTTGGTCCTTGTTTAGTCCTTGGTTAGACCTTGTTTCAGACCTGCTTTAGTCCTGGTTTAGACCTGGTTTAGACCTGCTTTAGTCCTGGTTTAGACCTAGTTTTAGACCTGCTTTAGTCCTGGTTTAGACCTGGTTTTAGACCTGCTTTAGTCCTGTTTTTTGTCCTTGTTTAGTCCTTGTTTTAGTCCTGTTTAGCCTGGTTTTAGACCTGCTTTAGACCTAGTTTTAGATTTGTTTCAGACCTGGTTTCGGTCCTGGATTTCCTGTTTTAGTCCTGGTTTAGACCTGGTTTTAGACCTGCTTTAGCCCTGCTTTAGTCCTGGTTTTGGTCCTTGTTTAGTCCTGATTTTGGTCCTTGTTTAGTCCTTGTTTTAATCCTGGTTTGGACCTGGTTTTAGACCTTGGTTTAGACCTAGTTTTAGACCTGCTTTAGTCCTGGTTTAGACCTAGTTTTAGACCTGCTTTAGTCCTGGTTTAGACCTAGTTTTAGACCTGCTTTAGTCCTGGTTTAGACCTAGTTTTAGACCTGCTTTAGTCCTGGTTTAGACCTAGTTTTAGACCTGCAAAGGGCCAAGAAATTCAACATTTTACACAACTGCAAAAAATGAACATATCTAGTCTTACTTAAAACAGCTTGGACTTGAATTTAATCTGAATTTGAGTCGTTTGTTTCACAGTTTTTTCATTTCAAAGCTTTTACGACTGAAAACAACAGGCTAAATAAACTGTAAGCTCAAACAAAAAAGTAAATAAGTCCAAAAGAAATACTCACAATGACGTCGAATCTGGAGTAAAGTCCGACCACGCGACCTGAGAGAGAAGAACACGACGTGAAGAAGCAGAAAGGACGTGAATAAAAGTGTGAAAAGTGTGAAAGTACCGAGGTGATCGACGACCGGCAGGGCTGAAACTCTCCTCTGGACAAACACACTCAGAGCCCAGAACAGAGAGTCCGAGTCCAGGACCACGGCCAGGTCTGAGAACGTCCCGATGCCCAAGTCCAAGACCGAGCGGTCCAAGAAACCGGGTCTGGGGAGGGTCTGTAACTGAGGAGAACCAGGACTGAAACAGGACTAAAACAGGACTAAAACAGGTCTAAACCAGGTCTAAACCAGGACTAGACCAGGACTAGACCAGGACTAGACCAGGACCAGGACTTACAAAGAGGTAGAGGAACTTGAGGATGCGTTTGTGAGTCAGAATGTGCAGAATATCTCCAGACTCTGGGTCCAAAACTGGAAGTCGATGGATTTTAAACCGAAGCAACGTCAGGACCGCCTCGAACAAGCTGAACGGCCAATCAGAGGAGAGGAGCAGGGGAGAGGACCAATCAGAGGAGAGGAGCAGGGGAGAGGACCAATCAGAGGAGAGGAGAAGAGGGGAGAGGACCAATCAGAGGAGAGGAAAGGACCAATCAGAGGAGAGGAGAAGAGGAGAGGACCAATCAGAGGAGAGGAGGAGAGGAGAGGACCAATCAGAGGAGAGGAAAGGACCAATCAGAGGAGAGGAGAAGAGGAGAGGACCAATCAGAGGAGAGGAGAAGAGGAAAGGACCAATCAGAGGAGAGGAGAAGAGGAGAGGACCAATCAGAGGAGAGGAGGAGAGGAGAGGACCAATCAGAGGAGAGGAAAGGACCAATCAGAGGAGAGGAGAAGAGGAGAGGACCAATCAGAGGAGAGGAGGAGGGGAGAGGACCAATCAGAGGAGAGGAGAAGAGGAGAGGACCAATCAGAGGAGAGGAGAAGAGAGAGGACCAATCAGAGGAGAGGAGAAGAGAGAGGACCAATCAGAGGAGAGGAGAAGAGGAGAGGACCAATCAGAGGAGAGGAGAAGAGGAGAGGACCAATCAGAGGAGAGGAGAAGACGAAAGGACCAATCAGAGGAGAGGAGAAGAGAAGAGGACCAATCAGAGGAGAGGAAAGCACTAAAGCTATCATTGAACCATTTTTGCTGAATGTCTGAACCTTCTCTCTTCACAACTGTCAAATACAAATAAAGCCTGAACCTGAAACATTATTTTTTGTAAAGATGAGAAGTATAAACTCATATTCACCTGGAGTTTGGAGAGATACTGATGAGACGGTGGTAATATTTCAGATTCACTTCTGTTAAAACAAAAGAGACAGTCGTAGTAGAAATGTAACATGTTAGCAGCAGAACTTATGTGTGCTTTTACTTTGAAAGGCAGAATAAACGTGTGCTTTTACTTTGAAAAGGCAGAATAAACGTGTGCTTTTACTTTGAAAAGCCAGAACATCAGTGGAGTCTTACTTTGAAAAGCCAGGCCTCTCCAGGTGTCGATGCGGTGACGCTCCAACTCGTGCATCTGAACCTGAACACAGTCAAAAAGAATCAAAAAGAGTCAGATATCAGATGGATTTATGAATCAAGTCCTGCTAAAACAAGTCCAGACGGTTTTTCCAATTATAACATTGTACTTTTCAATCTATTAGACCCATTCACTTTGAAAGATTCACTGCACATCTGATCTTTGAAGTCAAGTTTCAGCATTTTGCCCAAATATTGGAAGATCCTCTGGAAAACAGGACAAGATGCTTCAACCCCTAAAACACATTCCTGTCTGATTTACGGCTGGAGCTAAGCTCAGCAAGACCAAACTGAACACTGATAATGTCATGTTCTTGAGAAAAAGACGTTTAACTCAGAACTGTTTTCACAGGATGAATTGCCATGCACAAAGTGTAACAATGTCAATAATGTGTACAGTATGTGTGTGCATGTGCATGTGTGTGTGCTGACTTTGGTAAGATGGCTGAGGCACAATGGTGAGGATGTCAATCTTAATCTCTGATCATTACTCAGAGCAGACACAGACTTCACTGACAGGACAATCTTCCTTTTTGCCAGTAGAAGTCCAACACCCAGATCAGTTTTGTTCGCTCTTGGGGAGTTTCTCTTTTGCAGCCTCTCAGAAAGTTCTCTCATGGAGTTCCTTAGTTGGACATGTGCATCTAAAGACCTGGTCTTGGTGCAGACGATGGAGCAGAAGGGCCCCTTGATCAAAGCTTTGGTCTCATGGTTCTAACCAAGCAAAGAGCCACAAAGACGCAGGGTGTAAAATCACTCCTTTTGAGAAACTTCAAGTCTCAATTCTGAGATGACAAGACAAAGACATCTGTTTGGGCCAACGCCCCAAACTCCATCTTCATCTCTTCTCCATTTAGGGAATGTACATTGATAAAGGCAAACTTAAGAAACAGACATTCTTTCAACATCCATCAGCCACTGTCTACTCAGCGACCCTCAGCCACCACAAGCCCAGCGCATCGAGCAGCCCAGCTCCTACAGCCTGGAGACAATGGAGAAGGACCTCAGCCGTCTTAACTCTGGTCGTATAAAAACTGTCACATTGGGCTGGTGTAGACACAGTTAATTCAAATAGGTTTAGATAACAAGTCTAGACTCTTTTGTGCATTTAAGGAAACTCATCTGCATACTTTATTTAAACACTGTCAGCCCGATCTTGCCCTTTGTCTTAGCCGGTCTTAGCCTTGGTCTTAAGTATTCCTTTGTTGGCCACTAGTGGCTGTGGCAGTGTAGAAGGTGTGGCTCCAGCCAGATGTGAGGGTGCAGTTTTGTTCATTGAACCTGACACATGCTCACGTCTGTGACAAGTGAGCAGCTGCTTTAGGATCACAGCAAAAGAGAACTGTAGCAGCAGCTTCAGTTTGAAAAAAAAAACTGTAATAATAGAAATCTATTTGGTGAAAGTCTATTTACTTGACAGACTTGATCAACTTTGTCTAAAAATGAGGCCAACATTTTTTTTAACGTGTTGACACATAAAAAATGGTTTAAAAAATACATGATGGCCTCTTTGGCCTTTCCATAGCATTCACACTGACCCATGTTCACTCTCACATCTGATTATCTTTTTTATTAAGTCAACAAGCTTCATGTAAAAGAAAAGACACATTTTTAGACAAAGTTGTTCAAGTCTGTCAAGTAAATAGACTTTCACCAAATAGATTTCTATTATTGCAGTTTTTTTCCAAACTGAAGCTGCTGCTACAGTTCTCTTTTGCCTGTGATCCTAAAGCAGCTGCTCACTTGTCACAGGCGTGAGCATGTGTCAGGTTCAATGAAAAAACTGCACCCTCACATCTGGCTGGAGCCACACCTTCTACACTGACAGAGTATAGAGCTTGGAGAGAGCCACTAGTGGCCAACAGAGGAATAATTAAGACCAAGGCTAAGACCGGCTAAGACAAAAGGGCAAAATCGGGCTGTGTATGTCATTTTCTGGTCAATAAATCTTCATAAACCACAACTTCTTTTGGTAAAGTGCATGATTATTTTCATATTTTGGTGCCCGCGTGTAAGGCCGGTAGCAAAATAATGTAATAATAAAAATGCTACAACTTTTACATTAAGTCTAGAGCTTGCAGATGTATTTTGGGGACATGTTTTTGTCAGACAGTCAACACAAAAGGTCTAAAACCAAAGTTCTGATGGAGCTGAGTGTTTCTGACCAGAGGAGACTGTAGAAGCAGTGCAGGACGTGGATGAAGTCGTGATCGTCAGCATCCCTGTAAACAACAAACCAAACAAACAGACAAACAAACAAACAGACCAGACAGACATGAGGGTTTGTCGTTCTTCTGATTTAAATGGTTTTATTTCTCACCCCACAAAGCGCTGCCTCCGGCCGTCCCAGAGAGGAGCCGCTCTGAGGCCGTTAGAGACCAGAGCCACGAACGCAGCTTAACCTGAGACACAGGACCTGGTTTAGACCTGGTTAAGTCCTGTTTAAGGACTGTTAGTCCTGGTTAGACGAGACTCACAGACCTGGTGTTAACCTGATTAGACCTGAGACACAGACCTGGGTTTTAGACCTGGTTTTAGACCTAGACACAGACCTGTTGGGATTTAGTCCTGGATTTAGACCTGGTTTTTAGGGACCGAGACACAGGACCTGGTTAGACTAGGTTTTTTAGACTGGTTTTAGACCTGGTTTAGACCTGCTTTAGACCTGCTTAGTCCATGTTTAGACCTGGTTATTTGTTAGACCTGCTTATTTAAGGACCCTGCTTCTTTAGTCCTGGGTTTAGACCGGGTTTAGACCTGGTTAGAACCTGGTAGACCTGGTTTATAGTCCTTGGTTTTAGTCCCCAGGTGTTTTTCTAAGAAAAAAACCTTTGCCGTTTTAGTAGTTCCTGTTTTTAGTCCCAGTTTTAGACCTGGTTTAATTAGTCCTGGTAGTCCTGGTTTTTAGACCTGGTTTTAGTCCTGGGTTTTTTAGTCCTGGTTATATTCCTGGTTTTAGTCCAGTTTTAAGACCTGTTGAGTCCTGTTTTAGACCTGTCTAGAACCGGTTTAATCCTGGTTTATCTGAGGTTTTAGATCCTGGTTTAGACCTGGTTTTAGACCTCCTTGGTTTTGTCTTGGCTTTTTATTAGTCCTGGCTTTAGTCTGGTTGTGTCCGGTTTTATTTAGACCTGGTTTTTAGACCTTGGTTATTTAGTCTGGGTTTTAGTCCTGGTTTTAGACCTGGTTATCAAATTTTATCCGGTCTAGTCCTGGTCTATCCTGTCTAGTCGCTGTTTATAGACCTGTTTAGACCTGTTTAATTAGTCCTTGTTTTAGTCCTGGTTAGTCTGGTTTGTCCTGGTGTTAGTCCGGTCTCTATCCTTGTTTTAGTCCTGGTAGTCCGGGTTTTAGTCGTCTAGGTCCTGGATTCTAGTCTGGTCTAGTCCAGGTCTGGTCCAGCTAGTCCTGGTTTTACCTTAGTCTGGTGTCGTCAAACACCAGGACTTTGCTGCTCGTCGTGGATACTTGCGTAGCAGGTTGTTGACTTCTCATAAAATCCATAAAAACTCTGGCGTCTGGACCTGGGACACAGACGGACCGGTTCGGTTCGGTTTGGTTCAGGACGTTTGTGTTTCAACGAGACGAGAGTCAAAGTTCAGCTCAGGAGACAAAACACTTCTGCTGCTCCACAAATACACAAAACATGAAGTATTTACAAACTGACAGAGCGCTACGTCGGTCCACGATGCTCCAGTCCCACTCGAAGCAGAGCAGGACTAAATCGCCAGGACTAAAGCAGGTCTTCAACTAGGAACCCTAACCAGGACCAAGAAGTGAGACTTTAAAAGCAGGACTAAAGCACAGGACGTAAACTAAGGATTAAAGCAGGACTAAACCAGACCAGACCGAGACCAAAGCCAGGACTAAAAAAAACCCAGCGACTAAGGACGCAGGACAAAGCAGGACTAAAAC
>JBBPFD010000084.1:60930-80407 GCA_038363315.1 Mugilogobius chulae
TCAGGAGAAACTTGTGATGAGACGTTTTGAGTTGAGATGAGAAATAAAAAAGGAGGGGGGGGTCTGGGTGTCCTCCCCCGGAAACTTTTGCTGAAAACAGAAGTAATTCCTGCATTTGGTGGATTTTAGAGGAATTTATTCTGCTTTTTTACAGGTGCAGTTCTTGGCCATGGTATATGATATGTTACTATTATTACCTTGTCGGAATTGGACAAAGAATCCACTTTTTAATGTGAATAAATCGACAGAACGCCTTATGAGCCATCTTAGATACAGTAGCCTCTAGGGCTGGGTATTGCCAAGAGCTTCCGATACAATACATATCCCGATACACATATATGCTGGTATAATTTCCTCCATATGTCACGTATCAAGTGTCAAATGCAGAGGAATTGTATTTTCAAGCTACACTTTATGTTAGATACAAGTGTCCTACAAATAAGCCATTGTTCAGCTCAATAGTTTCAGCCTTAAAGCTGCAGTCCAGGTTCATAAGTGTAAATTATATGAATTTAAGTATGCCGATGCGTATCCCGATACACCTTCCTGTAACGATACGCGCAGTGGCGTGCTGGGATCATTTTTCAGCCCGGGAAAATCAGATGTTAGATTGGCCCATTTGTTCATTTCATCACGTGACTTAGTAGGTGGTTGAGTGGTTAAGAACTATTCATTAAAGCTTTTGCCTTTCCAGCACTCACGTTCAAGTCCCGCTCAGGACACCTCTCTTCTGATTTTTTTTTTTTTCTGTTTTAACCAATATCTACTCCACCTCTCATACATTCTCTTCTCCAGTAGTAAACTACCTAGTTTAAGTCATGACCAATGGCGGACTTACCATAAGGCAATAGGTCGCACTTGCCTTGAGCCCCCAAATTATAGGGGCCCCCAAAATTCCTGCTCTGATTATGCCATCTAAGGAATGAATGAAGTGACGCGCTCAGGCTGTGCCAAATGGTTTCCTCCGCAGCCACAGGACGCACGAGCTCTCAAGGTTCACTTTACGTATCTTTGAACAGCTGCAGTAAAATGTCTCGTCCACACACAGGCTTGTAGTGGACATATTCTGAGAGAGAACAGTCTAAACTCTGTCCAGTTTTTATTTCGTAGTGATAGGATTTATATTGGCGGAGATAATTAGTTCTAAACACTTTAAAAGTTGATTGTGGAAAAATCTAGTCCTACACGCGCGTTCGTCCAGCGGAGTGTTTTTCACAAACATTGTTAAATAGTGTCCGCAAAATGGTATCAAGGTTTATTTCATGTATGACTCTGGCCAAGAAACAGACACTTGTCCTGTCAGTGTCAAGGCAGGAGCAGCGGCAGCAGCAGCAGCTGTAGCAGTGCTGGTGTGTGAGAGAGGGAGAGAAAGGGGGCGGAGCTAGAGCTACACAGAGTGAACTGAAAGCACATCAGTTTAATATTTATTTAAAATAATACGAATGAAGTGTAGACATATTGAATAGTAAGTACAGTGTGGTTTGGTTGGTTGGATAATGTGATACATGTTAGATTTAAACTACATCAGGTTCATAATGCAAAAGACTGATTGTTGTTTAAAAAATGACAACAAATGTTTGTAATTTGCTATTATAAATGTAATTTGACCTGGCCATATATAAAAAATATATATTAAAGGTGGGGTAGCTGATTTTTAGTTGTAAATTAGTAAATTTTGTGTTTTCCACTAAAATGTAGATGATAAAGGCAGCACTTTGTGTAAAAATGAAACCACTGAGTATTGTCTCAACTGAATAATAATGAATTTTTGTTCTAATCAGGGGCCAAATGCTGCGCTCTGATTGGCTGAGCTTGGGTGGTCCTCTCCAGTTTCAGTCTGCTGTTTTTAAAAAGTGGTATTTTAAGGTGGGGTAGCTAAGTTTTCTAGTTGAAAATTAGTAAACTTTGTCATTTCTATTTTAAAGTGTACTGTAAATGGAACACTTTGTGAAAAAAAACAGACCACTGTGTACTGTTTGAATCAAATGTAAAGCATTTTATTTCTCTCAGAGAGACAAATGCTGGGCTCTGATTGGTTGTGTTTGAGGGATCACCTCCAGTTTCAGTCTGCTTGTCTGTAAAATATGTTTTTAAGACTTATTGCGAACCCAAAAAAATGATGTAGGCCTATGTGAATATTGCCATGTGCTTGTGGATTGTGAGAGCTAGGATGATTTAGTTTTTGAAAATCAGATACCCCATCTTTCAGTCACAGTTGCCACCAAAAATAGATACATGTTTATAATAAGCATGTGTCGAAGGATTTATGAGAGGAAGTTGTCAGATTTAAAACCTAAATTGTGTTTGCAGTGTGAAAATCAGCTACCCCACCTTTTAAAAAAGCTACAAAACAATTTGATCAATATTGTCCATGATCGGTTTCGGCCAATCAAAATTTCAAATTATCTGTATCAGTGATCGGCTTCAAAATCGTGATTGGATAAGGTATAAACCTTGATACCATTTTGCGGCACAAAAAAAAAAACGCAAAAGACAACCTCAAATAAGCAAGGCTCTAGTAGCATCCTAAACTGACCAGCTTTTTTACGGCGTCAACACCTCCTGCGACCGAGGTCGGAACTGGAGATGATGAGCAGCCGGTATAGATGATGTTTTTTCGAGTACATATGGTAACCGTGATGGAGGGCCCCTTCACAAAATTTTGCCTTGAGCCCCCAAATGGCTAAGTCCGTCCCTGGTCATGACATGGTCCACCTGACCTCTCTGCTGCACAGCAGTGCGCTCTTGGACACACACACGAAGCACGCGCTCACACAAACACATACAGAGCGTTCTGGCCCACAGTGTCTGAATGAGGAAATGCGCTCCGCTCCGCCGCGGTTCTTCGTGCATATAAATCTGCTGAAGTGTTTGTTCATGAGCCGTTTTTGCTCGTAACTCCGAGAATATACAACGGATTACTTGAAACAAAGTTTGACTGAGAGCTTATGAGATGTAGAGCATGTTTTGGGGCTCTAAAATGTGTTAAGAGTCTGTGACTATGCGCTGTGTTAATCACATCATAGACAGCACTGTGCTCACATTTGCCAGCTGCATGGGCCGGGTCTCTCTCTCTCTCTCTCTCTCTCTCTCTCTGTCTTCTCTCTCTGTCTCCTCTCTCTCTCTCTCTCTCTCTCTCTCTCTCTCTCTGTCTCTCTCTCTGTCTCTCTCTCCTCTCTCTCTCTCTCTCTCTCTCTCTGTCTCTCTCTTCAACCACGGAGCGGAGGCCACCGGCCCAAAAGTCACGGCGCCCACCGGGAAACGTCCCGACTCTCCCGATTAGCCAGCACGCCCTTGGATACGCGTATTGCCAATGAGCTTGTCACGATATATCCCCGTATCGATACATTGAGTACAGCCCTAGTAGCCACTTATCAGATAAACGTTTAAGAAAACATTGCTGACAGAAGTGTTCCTATTTTTTTTTATTTGACTGAAATGCGTCACAATGGCTGAGAACTTTAAGCCCTGAACTAAATAGATGTAAAAAAACACAATAAGTTCTCCTTTAAACTTCATCATGCATTTGTTTCCAAAAACATCCAGAGGCTGACTGAAACAGCAGCGGCCACATTTAGCCCCCGGGCCGCAGTTTGCCCAGGTCTGCTTTAACAGATCAATGCTTCCATCTAAACTTTATGTGCCTGTTGTGTCTCTGATCATGGTAATGTTCTGAAAAGGAAACTTCACACCACAGTGCCAAAAAACTGTATATTCTTTATTTCTTTATTTATGAATGCAGTTTTCTACAGATTTGTACAATGTTTTTACACATTTACAAAATCAAAACGTTTCAACACAAAAAGCCACGGCAAAAGCTTTTCAAAATAAACCTTCATTTCAACTTTCAAAATAAGTCTCAACCGGCCACCAGAAGCATTTTAACTTTAATGTGGTTTCAGAAGTAGAAAATCTAAATGTAAACGTGAGAAAAACTGTCGTCTGAGGGCGCCTCTGCAAAACACGTCAAAGAAAAACCTCAAAAGCCACTTTTTCTTTTAAAAAAACTGTGAAAAACGAAATAAAAATGTGCAAAAAAAGAGTCGTTCAAAGAGAATAAAACTGTGTACCAAACTAGGACTAAACCAGGTCTAAACCAGGTCTAAACTAGGACTAAACCAGGACTAGAAAAAGGATCTAAACCAGGACTGAACCTGGATCAAAACCAGGTCTAAATGAAGGACTAAATCAGGTCTAAACCAGGACTAGATAAAGGACTAAACCAGGATTATTTCAAGAACTAAACCAGGTCTAAACAAGGATTAAACCAGGACTAAACCAGGTCTTAATTAGGTCTAAATCAAGGACTAATTAGGCCTAAACCAGGACTGAACCTGGATCAAAACCAGGTCTAAATGAAGGACTAAACCAGGTCTAAATGAAGGACTAAACCAGGTCTAAATGAAGGACTAAACCAGGTCTAAACAAACAAAAAAATAAACAGGCTAAAAAAATAAAAAGACTAAACCAGGTCTAAATGAGGACTAAACCAGGTCTAAACCAAGGACTAAACCAGGTCTAAATGAAGGACTAAACCAGGTCTAAACCAAGGACTAAACCAGGTCTAAATGAAGGACTAAACCAGGTCTAAATGAAGGACTAAACCAGGTCTAAATGAAGGACTAAACCAAGGACTAAACCAGGTCTTAACTAGGTCTAAACAAAGCACTAACCAGGTCTAAAACAAGGACTAAAACGGGACTAAAACAAGGACTAAACCAGGTCTTAATTAGGTCTAAACCAGGACTAATCTAGGTCTGAACAAAGGTCTAAACCAGGTCTTAACTAGGTCTAAATCAGGTCTAAAACAAGGACTAAACCAGGTCGAAACTAGGTCTAAATGAAGGACTAAACCAAGGAGTAAACCTGAACTGGATAAAGAACTAAACCAGGACTAAACTAGATCTAAACCAGGTCTAAACCAATAATTACAAAGGCAAAAGAACAAAAGCAGATACATTTGCACAACCTCAAAAACAAAACCCGTCCCAGCTCCAAACTCCAGCTCTGACGCTTAAACCCTAAACTCTAAACCCTAAAGTCTAAAGTCTAAAGTCTAAAGTCTAGCCTGGAACCAGAAGTGCTTTGTTCAAAATGGCGTCCGGGCGACAGCAGCCCAGTTTAACTTCAGGTAAAGGCGGATCCACTCTGCCCAAAACAAACGCTTTCTCTGAAGACGGACGAGAGAAAGAGGAGTTCTTAAGGCCGCACTGGAACGCCGGAGACTTGGCGAGGCATCCGGGGCAGAAAAGGGACCAAGACGTGTCCGGTTCTGGGTGAAAGTGTCCGATGGAGGCGAACAGCGACCCCAGAGGCAGAGCAGAGAGGACGGTCGTTTGGAGGAGTCTGCGCCGGGTTTTCAGGCTTTTGTTGGCCAGGACGCAGCAGGAGCGAGCGGCAGGAGGCGTGGCCAGGCTGTGGTGGTGGTGGTGGGAGGGGCCTGGAGCCGGGGCGAGCGGGGCCGGCAGGAGAGAGAGGTCCCGGTGCAGACTGAGCGCGTGCAGAACGGCCGAGGATGCATGAGTCCGGCCACAGCGCTGAGGTAGAGGAGACCGATCAGACACGAGACCTGAGGAGGACCAGAGCGGGGTTAGAACCAGGACTGAACCAGGACTAAAGCAGGATTAGAACCAGGAACAGAATGGGACTAAGACCAGGACTAAAGAGGGACTAAGACACAGCGCTGAGGTAGAGAGACCGATCAAACACGAGACTGTGGAGGATCAGAAAAGGGTTAGAACCAGGACCAGAGCAGGATCAGAACTGGGACTAAGCCAGGACTAAAGCGGGACTAAAACACAGCGCTGAGGTAGAGGAGACCGATCAAATACGGACCTGAGGAGGATCAGAGCGGGGTTAGAACCAGGATCAGAGCAGGACTAAGCAGGATTAGAACCAGGACTAAAGCAGGACTAAAGCGGACCTAAGCTAGAACTAAACAGGACAAAGACAAGGACTAAAACAGGACTAAAGCAAGGCTAAGATCAGAACTAAAGCAGGACTAAAACAGGACAAAAAACGGACTAAACCGGGGCTAAGACCAGGACCAGAACAAAAACAGATAAAATGCTTGGTTTTCTACTGGAGCTGGTTCTCATTACGGACCAGCTGTGACTTGTTCTGAATCAAGATTTTTCTTTTTTTTTTTTGGTAAAAAACAGCAGGACAGGCTCTGGAATGACTAAACTAAACTAAAACTAGAGGACAGGATCAATTTAATATAACCAGGTCTAAAGAGGAAAAGACATGATAAATCAGGATGAAAGTAGGACTATCTTAGGACTTTAAGTAACATTAGATCAGGACTAAAGCTGCACCGATCCAAAAACTGAAGTGAGCTGTCATGTATAGGTCCAGTCTGGGTCCTGGTCTCAAAGCGGTTCAGAACTTGCCTTTGGTAAAGTGCTGGCACATGGAGATGAGCGCTTGGTTCCAGGCGGATTGTTCCAGAAGGACACAGAGGTCAGTGTAGTGAACCAGCCTCTCCTCAGACCCTGACGCTCCGCCAGCCTGAACAAAACATATTAAACACATTTTAAATATAAAACAGACAGGAGAACAGCTGTTATCAGTGCTAACCGGGTCTAAAACAGGACTAAAACAAGGACTAACCAGGTCTAAAACAGGACTAAAACAAGGACTAACCAGGTTAAACAGGACTAAACAAGAACTAAATCAGTCTAAAACAGGACTAAAACAAGACTAAATCAGGTCTAAAACAGGACTAAACAAGAATAAATCAGGTCTAAACAGGACTAAACAAGGACTAAACCAGGCTAAAACAGGACTAAAACAAGGACTAAACCAGGTCTAACAGGACTAAAACAAGGACTAAATAGGGCTAACCAGGACTAAACAGGACTAAAACAAGGACTAAATCAGGTCTAACAGGACTTAAAACAAGACTAAATCAGGTCTAAAACAGGACTAAAACAAGGACTAAACCAGGTCTAAAACAGGACTAAAACAAGGACTAAACAGGTCTAAAACAGGACTAAACAAGGACTAAATCAGGCTAAACAGGACTAAAACAGGACTAAACAAGGACTAATCAGGTCTAAAACAGGACTAAACAGGACTAATCAGGTCTTACAGTAAAACAGGCTAACAGGGCTAAATCAGGTCTAAAACAGGATAAAACAAGGACTAAACCAGGGCTAAATCAGGTCTAAAACAGGACTAACAGGACTAAACCAGGGCTAAATCAGGTCTAAAACAAGGAAACACTAAAACAGGACTAAAACAGACAAAATTTAAGTGTCAAATAACTGTTCGTACTTTGTTTCTAGTTGACTGAGGATGTCAAAGAAGTCGCCCGGCTCCGTGAACAAACTCCACTCCTGAAAGACAGAAAAGCAGAAGATTCAGCTCACAGGAACTTTAACATCTGAAATCTGAAGCTTCTCTCCAGACTGAGAGGAGTTAAATGTGTCTGGACTCACGATGGCGTTGAGGAAGTTCATTTCCAGGCTGTTGATCGTCTGAACGTCCATCTTTCCGGCCGTGCCCCATTCGTCGTTAAACACTTCCTCTTCTTCTCCTTCGTCGTACAGATACTTACTGGCAACCATCTGAAACGACACAAGAAAACAACTTCAACCTAGAGTTTAATCCTCAGGTTGAGTCTGCGTGGGAAGTTAAAAAAGTACCATTGAGATCAGGAAGAGGTCGGAGGAGGAAATCTTCTGTAAATATTCTGGGTTTCTGTGTCGGAGTCGTTCGATGTAAACCAGGGCTAGCATCATGGCACAAGGGGAGATACAGGCCTCTCTGAAGGACAAAATAAATGTGTAAAAATAAAGAGATGTTTGGCCAAGATTAGATAAAAGAGAGAGAAAAAAGCGGACAAACCTGGCAACATGGGAGGCGTATTTCTTGTGGAGTTTTCGGATCGGGCTGGGAGCAGATTTTTGGAAGAATTCGACAGCGATATCTGAAATGAAAAAAGCAAAATTCAGTCACAAACAGTCACATTACTACTGGCAAAAGTAACTTGAAAATTCCACTGAAGGATTTAAGGATTACAACACACGATGCTAGAACATTTTAATTACTTTACAATAATTAAAACAAACCAGTGACGGGTCCAGAGAGAGCATCCAGAGAGACGTCTTTGTCCAGTCCATAGTAAAGCCGCTTCCTGACTCGCTCTGACAACTTCTGGTGACCGGGGATGAACTGAGGAGACAAAATATCAAACAAAACGCGTCACAAAACAAACAATAACAGTGCTATTCAACTTTATTTTAACACACAGTACATCCCCAACATTGTGCAACACTGTGTTACCATTTGAAACATCTCTGGTACAACACATATTTCTTATTTACTTCTATTTACACCTTCTCTAACGCTGCTCTAGTCTGTACATAAACAGAGTCATACTTTTACCTCATATTTATTCACTGGTTACTTATTTATTCTGTTCATCTGCCGCAGTTGTTCATCATAGTCATGTATTGTACAAAATAGTACTATAATAGAGGTTATGCAGGTGACATCACAGCATTCTAAATGTGAGTGCTGCTGAGTGGCAACGATGCATGAAAGTTAATGTAGAGAAAGGACATTTTCTCTTGTAAGAGTTCAATAAACAGCTAAAACAGGAAAAATAAACTACAACAACAAGTCTACTGAGCACTGGGTTTGTAACTGACATGTAAAAACAGTTGTAGCAAAGCAGATAAACAACAAGACTTTAGCTTCTCACATTTATCAGACGTTGAAATCACACACAGCTGAACTTATTACCTTTTTCTTCTTAAAAAAGACGTTTTTGAGTCCGTTTGTTGCAGTTAAAATGTCCTAAATCATCAACTGTTGTTAGCAGACAAGCCGTTGCCACGACAACAAAGAAATACATTGAAGAAATGCCACTCATTCTAAATGTTGAGGAACATTTTTTGGATAAAATGATGTCAGTGCAGAACCTCTACACTGTAACTGATGCCACATTATCTATCCTGTAATAGTCTGCACTTAACTCAGGCACTTATTGTAAATATGAGTTTTTAGACTATTATAACTCTATATATTGTTTTTTACTAAGTCTATTTTTAAATGATCTTGTTTGATTTCATGTTTCTATTTTCCATGCTGTTCTTAAACTGTGCGTTGCTTGCAAAACTAGAATTTACCCATTGTGGGACAAATAAAGGATATCTTATCTTTGTTTTACTATTGCAAAAGTCTTTACATTTGGCTGCAGAACAGGAACCAAATGAGGGCAAGACTAGACTAGACAGAATGAAACCAGGTCTGAACAGAACAAACCTCAAATGAAGTGATACCAGTAAATACAAAACAAAGATATTTTCTAATGTTTTGTAATGGCCTGATTTGGCCCTCGAGCTGCATATTAAATAGCCTGAACTATATGTTTGTTTTTGTCTGAACTTAAATCAGTTACCAAATAGGTAATAGCATAAAAGATAAAAAAAAAAAACATTTATGCTAACACATTGTTCAATGATTTTATTTGTTCTACTGCCATTACAAATTCCTCAATACATTACTCTATTTTCAGCCCAACACCATATTTTATTTGATTTCTTTTCATAAAAAATAATTTACTTTTGTTATTTCCTAGAAACAACAACAATTTATTCCTAGTTTGAGAACTTTGAGAACTAAATACGTTTGTAATTTAGTTGTTTATTAAAAGTTGCACTTTCATGTAAATATAAATACATCTCAAAGTGTTAATATAGCTAACTTCCGCTTAAAAGAACGCTCTGATAAACTTTAACACGCAACAACACTTTGGCATTAATCACTTAAACAGATCTTGACTCGTGCACTTTACAGAGAACATTGTGTTCTAACTTTTCATATTTGTTTATCTGTATCATTTTTCATACATTTATATCTAATGTAAACTGTAGATAAATGTACATAAACCTTTTCCAATCCAATTAAAAAGCTCCAGCCAAAACTAGGACCAAAGCATTTGGCTTTAAGACTTTGTTTTGACATCTGTCAGAGCGGCTAAAGCTACGCCATAGCTGTAGTTTATCAGATAAGTGGTAAAACTTACAGTTTAACAGAAATGTGTCTCAATACGCAAGGTTGTAATGATGGAACAAATAATCAACTTTTTAGACGCTTATGTAGCACATTGTTGATAAAAATAAACAAACAACTGCTGATCTTTAGCGCCGTTAGCTTTGGCGCAGCTCAAGTTAGCTTTAGCTTTAGCATGGCACTAAACAAACTCAAACTTACCGTAAATTCTTGGAAGTCACTAAACTCTAGGGATTTTTCGCTAAATAATGAGTCGAAATCCATCATCGCTGCGGGTTAAACATTTGTGTAAGTGCAGAACTGTACTGCTGTGGCCCAACCGCGTCTTTAGCTTTAGCCTTTAGCTCCCACACGCCCCGAGCTCAGCCTGATCTGCGGCGCACTGTCACAGCAGCCACGCGCCACCAGCTGGAGCGGCGTGCGTGCTGCAGCTGTTACGTAAACAAAACGATAAAATATGATGTCATGCTTTGTAACATTATTTTATATTAAAAAATAGGTAAACATATATAAAAACTGTATAAACGATGTTGAATTTTAATTTAAATATTGTTTCAGAAAAAAAAAAAAAAAAAAGGAAATGTATTTTTTATTTATTTTTTTTAACTAAGAACTTAATATGAAATTGTACTTCATTATTATCTTGGAGTAGCACAGAAAAATTAAATAATTTATTTTTTATTCCAAAGCGTTTAAAGCGCCAGAGTCAATGGCGCGAAAATGTTCAGCTAACAAACAAACAGTCCTCAAAACTATTACTATCTGGATTTTTATGACTTTTCTCCAGTTTTATCGTCTTTTATCAAATTTAAACAGCTGGAGACGTATGTGAACAGCTGACTTTACACAATTTACTAACGAAACAGATTTGTTAAGGTAAGTTTATAAGGTTAAAGGCGGTTAAAAAGTTATAACGTTTAAAACTGGCTAAGCTAACGATAAGCTAACAACTTTAACGTCGGAAGAAAAGGCTTTTACTTGATTATTTTTTTGTATTAAATGTGTTAGCAAAACCTGACTTTAACATGGATGAATCAGGTGAGAACAAACAGGTGAGTTTTAATAAAGAACACACATATTTCTTGTTTATTTACGTTTATCTGACAAAACGGAAAAATAAACCAAACATTTAAAGATTAAACTATGTGCAATAGCAATACAACAACATAAAACCATTTATACAGCAAAGAAAAACATATTCTAACTAAAATCCTGCTTAAGAGTGTAAACAATTAGTGTGCTAAACATTCAGAGAGATAAGTGAGCCAAAACAGTGTGATGAAGCAAAAAAAAAAAAAAAAAACATCTATCAATCTCTAGTGTCAGAATATTTTTTAATGATGTTAAGTTCACCTTTTTATTTTTGTAAGTAAATGTCAGTTAGTTTCTTTTAATATGACAATATATTTGTAACTAGCAAATCACAAAGGAACTATTTTAGTTGTAAATGTTTCAAAAGTCATATATTTTTGTAAATTATCCATGTGAACATTAGATTATTTAAAACACGAAGTCACGTTGAGGCTCTATTGGTAGATGTGATATGGATAAAACCATTGTACCTAAACTTTTTTGGTTGTAAATTAGTAAACTTTATGCTTTCCACTAAAAAGTCTTGATAAACGCAGCACTTTGTGAAAAAACGAGACCTCTGAACTGTCTGAACTGAAAAATAAAAACATTATTTCTAATCAAAAGTCCAGTGCTGCTCTCTGATTGGCTGAGCTTGGGTGGTCCTCTCCAGTTTCACTTTGCTGTTTGTAAAAAGAAGTTTATCAACCGTAACTGGCGATATTAACCACGTGTCAAAGGATTTAGGAACAAGTCCAAAGATTTAAACCTGAAAAGCAGCTACTCCAACTTTAACTAAGAGTAAAGTTAGTAGTACTGTACTGTAGTCCTTTAGTTGTTTAGTCGATTAATCTGTCGATGGATTCTTACTCGACCAAGATTTTTGTTAGTCAACTAAGGATTTATAACAAGTGATCGTGCCTGAAATAAGTAGTTAACAAACTGAGTAGATTTAAATAATATATAAACTATATAATAATAAGACTGACAAGGAAACAATCATAAAATATCTTGTTTTACTTAAAATATGAGCAAAATCAGCAAAAAAAAAATGCTTCTACACTTGGAATAAGAACTACATTTACATGTTCTATAGGCAAATCATCACAAACTATTTATCATGATAGATGCTTCTAAGTCAACTCTTTTTTTACTTGCAGGCTTGATAAGTTTGTATTTTTTCAGTGTTTGTTGAACAGCAACAAAAAGTAGTGAATTAATGTTTTGATTTTGAGAGCAAATCATTGGTTTAATCTGCGTTTCATAAAATAAACACACGCTCATGTTAATTTTCTTTAAATGGCTTGCATGAACTCCAAAACAATGTTAGTCTTTTTGAGCACAGTTTGAATGAAATACAGTCAGATCAAAAGATACTTTTTAACTTCACAGCATTGGCCACGCCCTCTTTAGTCGATTAATCGGTCGATGGAACAAGATTTTAGTCGACCAAGTTTTTCTTTGGTTGACTTCAGCCCTAAAAGTTACTTAAAATAATATAAATAAATAAGTTAAAGAAGGTTTTTTCAGTTGTTTAGACAATTCTGAACATTAAAATTGCAATTTAAAGTGTAATCATACTTGCCTCCAAAAACAACAACAAATAATAATATTAATTTGATATTTTTTAAAACAAAAATGCATTTACATTTATAATATATTATAGAATATTTTATGTACAACAAATGAATAAGTGCGGTAGCTTTAGTCCTGGTTTAGTCCAGCTTTAGTCTTTGTTTGAGCTCATGTTTAGTTCTGCTTGAGTCCTGGTTTGATCCTGGTTTAGTCTTGCTTTGAGCCTGGTTTGAGCCCTGGTTTAGTCCTGGTTTAGTCCAGCTTTAGTCTTCGTTTGAGCTCTGGTTTAGTCCTGCTTCAGTCCTGGTTTGAGCCTGGTTTAGGCTCTGGTTTAGGCTCTTGTTAGTCCTGCTTGATCCGCCTGGTTTCAGCGGGACTCTGACGCCGGGATGAAGTATCCGTGCAGGTCGATGTGGATGAGGCCGGGATCTCGGCTCGGGCCAGTTCTTCTAAAGTGCGAGCGTTCAGGACCACCATGAACGGAGAGACGGAAGGATCCGGAGAGATGATGGACGACAGGATGACACCTGCAGGAGGCGACAGAGGACGGTGAGGAGCTATCACAGTTACAGAGAAGAAGCTGTGTGACTGATATGTGTGTATATGTTTGTGTTTTTCTTACCATCGTCTTCCTTTGTCGCCCCGGGAGATGGAACAAACACCGGTTCAGACGGATAACAGTTCTCCTGGAACCACTCCACATGTGTGCGCGTCTCTATGTCCACTTTAGCGATCTGCAACCAGACCTGGGTTAGACCTGGTTTAGACCTCAGATAGATCTGAGCTAGACCTGGATCTGTGTGGGTTTGGTGAGTGTGAAAGTCAGTCTGCTAAGTATTTTTGTCGTAGTAGTTTTCTAGAGAAATTTACTTGAGGATTACAAAATTTGGTGACTTTTTACTTTGCTTTTTAATTTTTTTCAAGAAGTATCTGTACTTTCTACTTCCTACTTTTTAAAAACAAGTGAGTTACTTTTTTTTGAGTTACAGAAAGATCTTTGAAAACCAGGTCAGAGCTGCTGCTGTCGTGGATTAAAGAAGTTTGAACAAATGAACAAGTGAAAATTGTCAAAACTTTATGATTTCTAACAAAGATGACATATTTGTGATAAAATTCAGATGATTTATAATGAATTTACTGTAAAGCCTCTCACACTTCACAACATCACAAAAATGTTTATTTCAAGATTGGTTAAAATGTCTTAAACCTGGATTTTAATGTTTATTTTTACTATATTTTATAGTTAAAATGTTTTTACTTGATGTACATAGATTATGTGATTTTCCGTCTTGTTTCAAGAACTTTGTTCTTATTTCAAGTCAAATTATTTGCTGGTAAAACATTTGTACAAATTTGAGTCAAATCTTATGAAAAGAATCAAAAATCTCTTGCAACAAGCAAAATAAGATGACATATTTCTAGTATTAGTAGTTTTAGCTGAGACTAGAGAATAACTTCTGCTGTGTGATTGTCCTTTTTACTTTTTTTACCTGAGTAAATTTACACACGTTAACATTTATACTTTTACTCCAGTAAAGGAGTTTCAACAGGACTTTGACTTTTACCAGAGTTGTTTTTTACACAGGTAACTGTACTTTTACTTGAATAGTGAACTTAAGGACTTTTGTCATCTCTGCCCAGGGCAGCTATGGCTACAACACTACTGAGTGTGGAGTGAATGTTTAATACACAATATGAAGTTTCTTTAAATGTCATGCAAAGCAGTATTAATCCAGTGTATTATATTACAAAATGTACACTTTTTTCTGAGAGTTTAAACAACAATTAAACAACATGACGTTATCAAAAAGTATTATTTGTAAAATCCTAAATATAATGTATTTTATGTAGATGTGAACCTTGTTTACGGTTTGGTTCTGATGATGTTCAACCAGAAACTCCACAAAACCTGTTAAACTGTGGACAATATTCATCGTTTTTAGTAAAATGCTAAGGTTTAGAGCTGCTCTTGTGGTCCTTCAGCCCTACTTTAGTCCAGTGTAGGTTCTGTTTGTACCTTGTTGGGATGAGGCGACCACTCCACTCTGGATCCATACACGTATCTGTATTTCTTGGCATTGAAGTTATAGTTGATTCTTGGAAGCTCCAAACCTGAAAATCGATCAGAAACAAGTCTTTGATTGTTTCTTGTTCATTCAGATACGGTTATACAACATCCTGATCTATGTTTGCTTCTTGTTTGCAGATAAACGTGTGTCTGCGTCTGTACGCGTCTGTACCTTGGAAAATGGCGTCCGGCGTGCAGTAAACAGAACCGTCTTCTTGAACCACAGCTGCAGCAGAAGTGTCTTTGAGCGTCACCAGATTCACTCCTTTTTCAGACTCCTGGAGCACAGAGTTTGGTAAGAACTGTCAACTAAGAACCTACAGCCCAAATAGTTTGACTTAAATGTTGAGTTGAGATCTATTTTGACTTGTTTTAGTCCTGGTCAGTCCTGGTTCAGTCTTGTACCTTGCTGATGTTGACTCGTTATAGTCCTGGTTTAGTCCTGGTTCAGTCTTGCTGATGTTGACTTGTTCTAGTCCTGGTTTAGTCCTGGTTCAGTCTTGTACCTTGCTGACGTTGACTTGTTCTAGTCCTGGTTTAGTTCTGGTTTAGTCCTGCTTCAGTCTTGTACCTTGCTGGTGTTGACTTGTTCTAGTCCTGGTTTAGTCCTGGTTTAGTCTTGTTTTAGTCCTGGTTCAGTCTCGTACCTTGCTGACGTTAACTTGTTACAGTCCTGGTTTAGTCCTGGTTTAGTCCTGGTCAGTCTTGTACCTTGCTGAAGTTGACTTGTTACAGTCCTGGTTTAGTCCTGTTTTAGTCCTGGTTCAGTCTTGTACCTTGCTGACGTTGACTTGTTATAGTCCTGGTTTAGTCCTGGTTTAGTCCTGGTTTAGTCCTGGTTTAGTCCTGGTTTAGTCCTGGTTTAGTCCTGGTTCAGTCTCGTACCTTGCTGACGTTGACGTGTTACAGTCCTGGTTTAGTCCTGGTTTAGTCCTGGTTTAGTCCTGGTTCAGTCTCGTACCTTGCTGACGTTGACGTGTTACAGTCCTGGTTTAGTCCTGGTTTAATCCTGGTTTAGTCCTGGTTTAGTCCTGGTTTAGTCCTGGTTCAGTCTCGTACCTTGCTGACGTTGAGCGGCAGCACAAAGCGCGTGCACACAGGAGGGCTGAATCCTTTGTTGGCTTCGATAAGGTCGTTAGTTTCTTGCGTCATGTTGTCGATGTAAAACATCTCGTACAGGTTGTGTCTTTGTAGCAGATCAAGTCGAACACCACGTGGTCCTGCTCCTCGTACGCGTTTATGTGATGGAACGTCACCAGGGCGTCGCCGTAGAAACGCGTGAGACGCTTTTACCGGTGTGACGGTTCACCACGTGGAACAAGGTCTGAGGAGAGACAAGGAGGGGTCAGAGAGGCAGAGGAGAGGAGAAGAGAAGAGAGGAGAAGGTCTGAGGAGAGAGGAGAGGGTCAGAGAGTCAGAGGAGTGAAAGAGAAGAAGAGAAGGTCTGAGGAGAGAAGAGAAGGTCAGAGGAGAGAGGAGGACAGGTCAGAGGAGAGAAGAGAAGGTCAGAGGAGAGAGGAGGACAGGTCAGAGGAGAGAAGAGAAGGTCTGAGGAGAGAAGAGAAGGTCTGAGGAGAGGGTCAGAGGAGAGAGGAGAAGGTCTGAGAGAGAAGAGAAGGAGAGAGGAGAGGGTCAGAGGAGAGAGGAGAGGGTCAGAGGAGAGAGGAAGGTTAGAGGAGAGAGGAGAAGGTTAGAGGAGAGAGGAGAAGGTTAGAGGAGAGAGGAGAAGGTTGAGGAGAAGGTCAGAGGAGAGAGGAGAGGTAGAGAGAGAGAGAAGGTCTGAGAGAGAGGAGAAGGTTAGAGGAGAGAGGAGAAAGGAGAAGGTCAGAGGAGAGAAGAGAAGGTCAGAGGAGAGAAGAGAAGGTCAGAGGAGAGAAGAGAAGGTCTGAGGAGAAAGGAGAAGGTCAGAGGAGAGAAGAGAAGGTCAGAGGAGAAAAGAGAAGGTCAGAGGAGAGAAGAGAAGGTCTGAGGAGAGAGAAGAGGGTCAGAGGGCAAAAGAGAAGGTCAGAGGAGAGAAGGAGAGGGTCAGAGGAGAGAAGAGCAGGTCAGAGGAGAGAGGAGAAGGTCAGAGGAGAGAAGAGAAGGTCAGAGGAGAGAAGAGAGGGTCAGAGAAGAGAGGGTCAGAGGAGAGAGGAGAAGGTCAGAGGAAAGAGGAGAAGGTCAGAGGAGAGAAGAGAGGTTAGAGGAGAGAGGAGAGAGTCAGAGGAGCAGAGGAGAGGGTAAGAGGAGAAAAGGAGAGGGTCTCTGAGGAGAGAGTCAGAGGAAAGAGGAGAAGGTCAGAGGAGAGAAGAGAAGAGAGGTCAGGAGAGAGAGAGGGTCTGCGGAGAGAGGAGAAGGTCTGAGGAGAGAAGAGAACGTCAGAGGAGCAGAAAAGAAAGCAGAGGGTCAGAGGAGAAAGCAGAGGGTTAGAGGAGCAGTGGAGGGAGTCAAAGGAGAAAAGGAGAGGGTCAGAAGAGAGAGGAGAAGGTCAGAGCAGCAGAGGAGAGTGTCAGAGGTCAGAGATGGTCCTCACAGTGTCGTCCTTGTCAAACTTGAGGCACTTCCCCAGCTGACGCCTCTGAAATACGCCGTGGCCAGTTTGACCATGTCCAGTTTAAACGCCTGCTCCACGAACACGATGTAGTTCTCCGTCATCCCAAAACTGTGGAAGTAGCTCGGGAAAAGCAGCGAGCGGAACGGGATGGAGCACACCTGCTGCAGCTTCCTCAGAGCGGGCTTTTTACCCTCCGGATCTGTGGAGAGGAGAAGCAGGGTTAGACCAGGACTAAAGCGAGGCAAGAGCAGGACTAAACCAGAACTGAACCAGGAAACTGAAGTAGGATTATCAAGAAAAGTGCTTCAGTAAATAGACAATTATTACTCGACTAAACACGCACTGAATCATATTTATAGTAAGAGTAAACCAAGACTAAACTACAAAATATAGTCAAACCAGTGTTGCCAGATGGGAAATACGTATGCAAGACTCAAAATGATTGTATTTTGTTAAAAATTATTGTGCACACCCAAATGGTTTTTATTTTGGGGGCAGAGCAGGACAAGATCTCTGTAGATGATGCTAAATTAAAAAATGTATGCTAAGTTAATTTTTAAATCTGTTCTACTCAGCTGGAGGGTGAAAAAATATAACATCGCTTCTATGTTTAGTGAAATTCACAGCGAGCTTTCTCCTTTTCACAGTCCAAATCTGATTTAAATGAATAGAACTCAATCATACTTTATTAAAAGTAAAGTAAACTCTCTTTCCTTTGTCTGATGTCTCATTATCGCTCATGCAGCATGGTTGTGTATTTATGTTTGGTCTCACCACATTGGGGGCGATGCAGCCGTGAGGAACTGTTTGTGCTGTTGTGCTACACATTACCACTAAATCTCACGCTGTGTTAAGGGTTTGCTGATCCTGGATCAGTTTTTCAGTCTTTTAGGCAAACTCAAGTTAGACAAGAGTCAAGACGAAGAAGATACCTGGCCTTTCAAAATGATTGTACATTTACATGTTTTAGAGTGACTTACAATTATTGATTGTACATTGTACGTACAAATATGATAATTATTGTACGTCTGGCAACACTGTAGTCAATTGAAATAAAACTAATCATTAGGTTAGAATTATGGTAAATTCCACTTGCTGAGTGGAAACACATGAACATGAATGAACATGAGCGCCATCTCATGTTGTAATTACTACTGCGAAACTGGGAAATCATTTTGATGCCTGATAACCTTTGACCTATGAATACAGCAGACAGTGGCAAAAGAATCACAAATGAAGAATTTAAAATGTTTATTTTAACATCTGCAAAGTTAAACGTGAGAAAGAACAAGATCATTAGTTCCCTTTAACATACAGTATAGAAAAAAAGTCAAATAGTTCATTTTTTTTTCCCAGCATGTAAATTGTAAATGTTCTTGTTTACACGAGATTCACTTGTGGAGTTAAAGTGTGTTTTCTACAAGTTTCCAAAACTATTTGAACACAAGCTACTGGGAATTAGCACATCACAAGTGGAATATATCACCTTTTCCAGAGCAAATGAAGGCAGCATTCTGATCATTTCTATATTTAATTCATCTGTTTGTTCAAATACAAACTATTTTTCCAATCTACTTCTTTTAGCCTCAGAGTTGCCAAGCCTGTGTCTTTACAGCGACTTTGGGCTTCTCTTTACGTGTATTTTGAAGGTTGCGTGTTGCTGTTTTTAATTTTTGCCTGCACTTTCAAATCATAAAAGAGAAAAATGTTAGCAATTTTTCAGGTTTGATTTAAGAAAATATATCCATTTATGACTAAAACATGTTTTTTTTTTTAGCATAATTTCATATCTAAAATTGTTATTATTGTTAGAAAAACCAAAATCAGTAACATTTTAGTCAAGGGCTGGGGTCATTTGTTTTGAGCCTTATTTTCAAAAGCTTGATTGCTTGTTTCTCGCTGAAAATGTAACTGGCACTTGTCTTTGTTGCATTTTTTTTACTCTGAACCTACCTGAAGCGTCGTGCGGCACTTTGAAGATGACATATTTAGGTTTTCCCAGTCCCATGATGGCCGTGCCCATGTTGTACGTGTTTCCCTCCTCGTCGTAGTGAGGATGAGCCGTGGCCAGGTTCAGAGCGATGTGGTTCCTGTAGTTTGTCTGAACAAACAACGACAAACGTCACAAACGCTGCAGTAAAAGTGACTCAGCCGTAGAAGTGTTGTGTGTGTCCTGACCCGTCCGACGTCTCCAGAGTGTCCGGGTC